>JBAMHV010000014.1:19967798-19979761 GCA_037177535.1 Pseudomugil gertrudae
ATATATGGATCAAATAGAAAAACTAATTTTACAGTTGTGGGACTTAAATTATATTTGTTGACTCATGTCAACAAAGGAAATTCATTTGGAGGAAACCTCTTTATGAATCCCGTAATGTTTAATAAGAATCATCATCCCTTAATTTTTACCAAATAAGATTCAAATTTAGTCCAAAAAAAATCACAAACCCCATCCAACTCAGTGTTCAAAGTGGTTTTGTCTTTTTATCACGAAGGAATACACGAAGGAAACACTCCTTCACTAACCATTTTGGGGAACTGTTGAGTAATTTCAGGGGAGTAGGCGTTTCCCGGGGAGCCTTTTCTCAGCGACACCACCACAAAGATCTGGAAAAGCTGCTGCTGCTGCAGCTGGATCAAGTCTCTCTCCAGGGTGCGGTATCCTGGCCGACGTCTCAATGTAGACTGAATGTAAACTGATCTCCTGGAATCTGCTAAACAACACAGTGAGACAATGCAGTAATGAATGTCCTGGGAAACATCTCTGCCAGCACAGAAAACCTTTGTAATGCTTTTTTAAAAATATGAACACAAATGCAAGCAGAAGGTCTGAAACCAGTAGGTTTTACTTATATAATATTACAAGTGAAAATTGCCACATTATGCTGTGTTTTGTTTTGAACTATGTTCAGTAATGAAGCTGGGAAATAAAACAGTGTATGTGGGACTGATTTAAACAGGTTATTACTGCAAACTGGGATTGGTAGAGTTTCTTTGATTTTTCAAACTGGGAACTCAAACTGTTTACACACTATAACAATTCGATGATGTGAGTAATCAGACCATTTTAATAATCTAGATGTTTATATACACTGCAGAAATGTGTTAAAAACAACAGATTTTTCAGTCTAATGTATTTCCTTCAGAGTATGACTGTAGAAACATCGTCATCGGCTGAAGTTGAATCAGGTTGAATTTCTTTCGTTTTAGGTCAGTCAGGTTTATTAAAATGGTTTATGCTTGATAAATGTCACAGAGAAAATATGTCAGAATATTTCTAAAAAGTCAGAAGTCTGCATACATTTCTGCACCACATGGTAGAAGAGCCATTAAACTGTCTGACTTGGATCAAACATTTAGGTTTTCTTCCAAATGTTTCTCACAATAGTTGTGGTGGAATTCTGCCTCATTCCTCTGGACAGAACTGGTGCAACTCAGTCAGGTTTGTAGACCAGCGTACTTGCACACACTTTTTCAGATGCAACAATATAACAAATTTGGTTGCAATGAAACGTTGACTGTGTGCTGTAGCCACTTTGCATCTACTTTTTGGGGGTCATTTGCACCCAAGCTTTAACTTCCAGGCTGATGTCTGAGATGCTGCTTCAGCATCACAAAATCAGACCAATCAGCAGACCAAAAATTAGGGTCTCTGTTCCTGTGTGTGTTTGCAAACTGCAATCTGGCATTTTTGCTGTTGTTTTTGGAGTACCGGCCTCTTCCTTGCACAGTCTTCCCATGTCAGTACAGGACTCATTTCACTGTGGATAATGCATTCTCTCACCAGCTACAACCGGCACCTTCTAAAACCTTTACCTTTTTTTTTGGGGTTGATTTCCATGTTTTAAAATACAACAACCCATTTCCTTCCTAAGTACTGTGATAGCTGGTCATTCCCATGCTGTTTATACTTTCACATTGTGGTTTAAACAAATGAATGTGGCTCTATAAAGCATTGGGATATTGTACCCAAGCACAAACCAGACTTGTGGCACTCCACAGTCCTCTACCTGAGTCTATTTTTTAATAATCTCACACAGGGAAGCAGATTGCTTGTGGTAATACAGCCACAGGTGTCTCTCCAATTAACATATGTTCATGTTACCAGTCAACCTATCAGAAGCTCCAAAAACAATGACATCATCATCTGGACTGTTTGAAGACAGTAAGCTTCTGAATTTATAGAAGGTGTGGTTGTGTTATATATATATATATATATATATATATATAAAAACACACACACATTATTTTGGCATTCATCATATAAAAATAATTTAGGTAATACTAACTGACCTGAAACAGCTAAAGTTTAGTCTGGCTCATCATCAAACACTGAAGGAAAAAAACTTACAAAAAAAACTACAATGTATGTAAATTCTTCCTTGAAATGTGCGTAGTGATCTAAGACTCAAACTTCCTGTTATTTTCAACATTCTGTTTTTTTTTTGATTGAACATGTTCACAGTTTTATTACTTATATGGGCAGAAATGAAATGTGTGTAAAATGCACCTGCCATCAGCTTACATTGGGACAACATTGCTCCCGTTTTCTATGATTTTTTTTTTGCATATACAAATATGTAAAAACACTTCAGTCAGATTTACAGATAAAATAGCAGAAAAACAATATTGGGGTTAAATCTAGGTGTGGTAGTCTGATTTCTTATAAATACATAAGTGCCACAACTTGAATAATCTGATCCCTCCAGAAACCAGATAATGAACAGACTGAGTAAATGGACAGATTGAGGTTCGTTTCAGCTGATATTCCTACACCTGATGTTTTTAGTGTGTAACAATAACTTGAGTCAATTAGCTGGTATGGTACCAGTTTTGATCTCTAATCCACTGTCTGCTGGTGAATATTCCCACTTTCTTTATGAATCACTTCACTATAATACTAAATTAACAGCGCTGACATTGCTCATGCTGCTAGTCTTAAGCATGCCAGTAACAATGGTTTATAGAAACGGTATAACCAGAACATCTTAATCCAACCAATAATATGTTTTTCTAAATTTGATGCGGAATTAACAAAAGGATGTTAAAACTAAGTTGTGTCTTGGTTTCTACCTTTGCCGTTGTCCTCAGGGTCACTTTCTGTCCCACTGGTCTCCTCTGTGGACAGAAAGAGGATTTATGAGAAGCAAAGGAATGAAAGACTGACAAGCCATAATCAGATGCAGACAGTCAGCCTTTGTTTTATAATAAGTGGCTCTGCGTACCACAGCTGGCCTTAAGTATATCATAAAAAGCAGGGTATTTCCACCAAGGGGCTTAAGCTAATCTTTTTGAAGTGTTGATGTGGGTGACGTCGAGGCATCTGATCTGACGTGTGTGTCTCACCTCGCACTGAGAGCCCTTGGTTCCTCACTCTCTTCCTCCCTCGTTTGTCGTCAAAAATGGTCTCAATCTTGCTGACGTACTATGTTGGAGAGCACACACAAACAGAGACATGCTTGTCAACAGAGAATAAGATATAACTGTCTCTAAGTACTTAATTATATTACATATTTGCAGCATCACATTCCTGAATTCTTCTGTAAAAACCCAGAAAGAGCACAGCTGAATGTCTGAAATCAACTAAGGCAGTGCATTCACAGAGTTCAACAAAAGCACATGAAGGGAGAATAGAAGTGTTGCTTTGTATCACAAAATGCAGAAAGAAAAGACCCATCTAATCCAGAAGAAATCAGAAGATTAATGTCTGCACCCACGTTCATAAATTAAACATATTTGAAAACAATGTGATGAAAGAAACCTGACGGCAAATACCAAATATAAAAAACAATTTTTTGTTTTGCACTCTTATCTTAAAAGATAAAATTATTTCAATAAAAGCTTGCTAAAATATCGTCTAAAAATAAACTGCATTCTTCCAACTTCCTCACGGGCACATGACAAATGACAAGTGGTTTCTCTAGCAACAATCCTTTTCGTGTCATTGTCCCACAGATAGAAAAAAGCTTATTTTGTTACCTCATCAATGTTTGTCTCTTTCCACCAGCTTTTCACAGCCATGAGTTTTGAATTGAAACTCTTCTCTATAAGTTAATCTGTAAGAAATGCTCACATATTGCTGTACTCCTATCTCTTTCTGTCAGCATTGTCTCCTTCCTGCTCAACAAGTTACCAACCCATATTTCTTTCCTTCCCACGTCATCAGTGAACAGTGTACACACCATGCCAGGAATGACTCAGCTAAAGTATCCAGTTACAATTATTTTGTAAAAAACCATTTACCTGTGGCAACTGGTGGATTTTTTGAGTGCTTGTGCGCCGGGGTGTCACTGCTTTTGAAGCATCTGCAATGGTTGAGGATTTGGATGATGTGAACGACTGGAACATTTTTCTCTCTACTTTGCCAGCATATCCATGCAAGGTTTGAGGTTTAGGAGGTACCTGGAGCACAAGAAATGTGGAGTTAGCTCTTTATTTTGGATAATAACAAAGGAATAAAACACAATACTTCATTCTTCTTCGTGTACAATCTCAGGTTAGGAATAATTTGTTTCAGTGACACAGACCAAAAGCAAAGTGTAGCTACTGTGAAAGGAAGACAGGAATAGAAACCTTTCTATTACCTTTGGGACATGGGGCCTTGCAAAAGGAAGACACGTGGGAGACAGTCTGACATCCTCATAGGGGTCATTAGTTGTCCCTGCACCTGAGGGAAGTCAGTGATGGGCAGGTTAAGACAGGATAATCACATACTTTACAAGGTAACAAGCTACCAGGGTAAACAAGAAAGTGAGTGGGCTTGAATGCAAAAAAAGGCAGTGGAGTTTAGTTCATATGGAGAGAAGAAAATAAATGCTGAATTTTCACCTGCAGAAAAGTAAACACATTTCCAAAGCCTGCCACACAGAATAATAATACACCAAACACAGATATTCCTGAAACATTTTTCCTAAGACATGCCAACATTTATTTTAATGGTTTATCTAAAATGCTGGAAATGACTGCTAATTCATTTTACACCCTGATGATAGTAGAAACCCCAGTTTTTACAGCTTTCTGTCTTTCTCTTTTTAATACAACTTAATGTCCATTAACAGCCAGACTGATCAAAAACTTTAGAGATGTGTGGATAATCAGTTCCACTTTGTATTCTTAAGCATGTGGCATTAAGACTTTGACATACAGACGATGTCCTCGTATATGTTGTCATCAGAGTAGGCATGGTAAAGGCTTGAGTGCATGGATCCATCTCCCACTGAGCCTTCCTGAGCTGTCAGACGTGCTGCATCCTCATACTCAAAAGACTTCCTGTGGCAAGGAGAGGAGGGAAAGCAGGCAGTTATAGGGTCTGACTGTTGTCCTAAAGATAGCCACCCTGCCATTGTTGCATGTTTAATCAACATCCAACCACAAAATTCCTTGTTGATATAAAAAAAGTGTTGATACACAGAATAATTAAATGACTTATAAATAAATGCCATGTAGTAAAACCTCTTATTTTTCAGACAGTTTATAATAGTTGCTTTGGTATCTATCATGAAAATCAAAACAATACAGCTGGTTCAAAGAACCAGAAGAAGAAACTGTTACATAAGTTAAGTTGAGTGAGGTAATTCTTTGCCCCGTGGAGGTGTTTCACAATGCAAGGATGAATAGCAGCTACTGAACTGCACTGACGTTTGTAAACAGGAAGCCATGCTTACCTGCCCCAGCTATTAGCAAATAAGACAAGCAAGCTCATTGAGTGGATATGTTGAGAATATGAGGTCAGTGTAAAGAGGTAAAAGAGGTGTGTCAATGGCGATATGTCGCTTGTACTGCAACTGGTAAAAACGTTGTGTAAAAATGCACAGTTTAATAAAACTTTTTCTTAAACTTCTACAACAAAAACATGACATAAAAAGGTGGGATGTGGAGTAACATAGTGAGCTGGTATGAGAAATGCCATCTCCCACATTACTCTCCTGCCACCTGTTTATAAATGTGGTTATCTGGTTAGTTTTTGTTCTGTTTGGTTCAAAACAGCCTAATCTAAGGCGAGGGCAAGAAACTCTGCTGCTGAATTTCACATCTGCTAATAACCTTAGCAAACAAAGTAAATAAATTATAATACTAAGAAATGCATTTTGTTTTTATTATCAATATGTGTTTTTTTATGGAGCTGACGCTATGCTCAACATTTGATTGAAAGGTTAAGACACAGAATGAGTCTTCTGGCATTAAAACAGACAGCCCTGAAATTCACACAAAAACAACAATGAGACCATGAGTATAACTGGTGTCATAACTTATGATCAATATATGTATATCTAGCTTTGACTACTTTTTCTATCATAAAACTGTATTCCAACAAAATGACAAGTCTAAAACATTGATAAGCAAAATATTATTGCAGATCACTTTTGTTACAATAACGATGCCATTTACATATTTAGCCTCTGACTTATAAATGTATATTTAATCAATAAAAATAAAATAATAAAATTCTAGCCCTTTTTTTAAAAAAAGTCTAAATTATTACTAAACCACTATACTATACAATGATGTGGCAGACGCTTTTATCCAAAGCGACTTACAAATGATAAGCAGTCATTTTAACCATAGCTATTGATCTAACATGCATGTCTTGTTGGTGGGAGGAAGTCGGAGTACCCGGAGAAAACCCACACCTACATGAGGAGAACAAGCAAACTCCACACAGAAAGGACACTGGACAAACTTCCCCAGCCTGGGCTCGAACCAGCGACCTTACTGTGAGGCCACAGCTCTAACCACTGCGCCACCATGCTGCCCAGGAACCAGGCTACAGCAGTATTATTGTAGTTTAAATAAATCCACACAAAACTAACTGCAAACAATGACTGGGTTATTGTGTGCCACACCTCTGCGGCAATCATAGAAGTTTATTAAACAAAGTAACTCAGCAGCTGCATGTCTAGATCTTTCTAAAGCAGAGGTGGGGAACCCTGGTCTCTGAGACCCAGAACCCTGCAGGTGTCCCTCCTCCAGCACACCTGATGGTGTGTTGGAACAGAGAGACATGGACACCTTTCAGGATGTGAGCCGAGGTTCCCCACACCTGTTCTAAAGCATATATCTGAATGCTGTGGTCCTTAAGGGCAACAGATTCAACACGTGACTCAAACTCATAGTTTAAAACTTAACAAGCTGTTGTTGTAGGAAACATCTAGAACCTGAGTGGTCCCAGAGATCCGGGGTTTCAGAACTTGCTTCTTTCATATTAGACATTACAATACATCTAATGTCATTTATTTCTTTCATTACAGTAACATCATTTGCTACCAGCTGTTTTATTGATAGAACTTTATTCCACTCAGTGGTGTGAAAACAAATTGCATCAGGGTTTGCAGTATACCATCCAAACATGAAGGTTCCCAGCATGCACTTGTTCATCTATGAATTTTATATTAATTCTTTTATCATTTCATTTTTACATAACGCTTCCTGTTCTCCCCCTCACACGCCAATCTAATGTGAATACTATTCTACATGTTGTGATTACAGGCTTACTTACTTTCATCTAAGTTTACATCAAGGATTGGATGACAGTACTGCAGAGAGACTTATCTGTTAGAAATGTTATTTCTCAGTTTGCAATCGGTTTGGTAAAGTATCCTATAACATTTAATAGACTTGACAAATCATAAAGAAATTTGGCGTGACCGAAATATTTATTTCACACTATTAGATGCTTTTTCCTGCACTTGGTATTATTACCTTACAGTAAATGTTCCTTAAAACATACATGTATACTCCTCATTATTTTAGGATGTGTATTATATTCCAATAAATATTTTAGGTAGACAAAACAGTACAGACGCACTTCATATAGATAAAAGATAAAGATTCATATAATAAAAAAAAATCTGGTTTTGTTTTAGTTGGGCTTGGATGAATATGAGCTTGCCTGCTGCTGCTGATGATGAGCCTGAACCCATAGCTGCTGGAGAACTAGGCCAAGTCCAAACAATTGAGAACAAAGCTGCCATATATCATGTGACATCACACCAGGACCCCAGCCAGTAATTAAATTCTGACAATATCCGTCAACAAAATGTTCTAAACTTACAGTTGCTGGTTGATAAACCCAGAAAAGCATTTTATCTCTTCCAGAAAACTACCTATGTTCATTTAACATGTTTTATTTTGAAGGGAGTTTTTCTCTAAAACACTATTCAAGAAATTCTTTTTTGTTATTAATTTGTATTGAAGAGTTACAAAGGCTTTTTTTTTCCAGTGACTTGACTCACCTGCTCTTTTTATGCCTTGAAAGCCCTTCATTATTTGTAACCGGACATGGAGGAGGTGGGAAGCTAGGTGGGTGTGCGACCCTCCTGCTTCTCATGCTGGAGTGGTTGTTATGAGGGGATCTGCTGTCCCATCGCCCTGTGTGCCCTGTGTTATTGGCTCCACGATACAGGAAAGTCCGCAGAGGTTTGGGAGGAGGATTAGTTTCACTCGCAGGACTCCTTCCCTTCTCCCAGAGCAGTCTGTCCCCCTCAAGCTTCCGCCAGAAACCACGAGATGTGTAGAAGTTTCCAGCTGGCATGTTGTCATCTTGATCATCAGTTGATGGAGGTAGAGGTTTAGAAACTATTTCAACATCCAATATCTGACTCAGTTTTTGGTCACCATATGCAGAAAAAATGTGTTTACTTGTAGAAAAAGTAGTGTTGGGCTGCAGTGTGGAAGATCCAAATATTTGTGCTGAAAGAGTTTGTTTTCCAGAGGATGTGGTTGAAAATTCACTGGAACATTTCGGCAGAGGCTCTGACTTGCGACCATGTCCGACATGTGCTGGGGGTTCCCTAAAATCTAATTCGAAGCTCTTTTTATGTGCATGAAGCCCCTTTCTAACGCTTTCACCGGAACATCCGTTGCCCAGGATGTCTGCAGAAAGACTTCGGGACACAATGGAAGGGTGTGCTTTGACTCCTGCATCCTGCTGGCTACGACCTTCCCATTGGGAGATCTTTTCTCTGATGTTAATGCCATTCTCTTTAGAAGGTGGTCTCGTTGGCTGCCGGCCCTGCCAGGCAGTGGTGGCCTCCTTTTTCAGAGGATCAGTCTCACCAAGCCCCTGCTTAGCTTGCTCTAGTCTCAGAGCGAGCATGTTGGGATCAGTTCTCCATTAATAGATGCATTAGGGATCATTTAATCAGGTGTTTATTATTCCAGAAATTATCAATGAGTGTGAGCCATAAAATTTATGGTTGATTCCTTAGTGTCTTTGCGTGTCGTCCTGTGCTACCAAAGGGTCATTTCCTCTTTGTTTCATTTCATAAACAACCTAGAAAGAAAATAAGACACTTGAATTACTCATCACGACAAATTCCAAGCCCAGGCTGCACACTGCAGGGTCAAATGGATACGTAGGTAACATCAGGATGCAGTTACTTCTTCAATAGCAACTATTAAAGTTATTTTCTACAAGGTGAAGGTAGGGAAGGGCAGGAGGGCAAGTTCTTTTCGAGGCAGTTTTCCAAAAATAAACCTAAAGAGAATAAGGAAAACCAGACAGGAACAAAAGCACAGCTTTTTGAGCTGACCGTACTCTCTTCAAGCCACTGGGGGAATTCAGTGCTGCTGTCATTTTAAACCCTGTCGTTTGCCAAATACAAAATGCGTGTGACACAGTAAAGCACTGCATCTAATTAAATGCTCTCTTACAAAGCAGTCTTTCAGGCAACTGGGAAGAATGTGCATTTCCAGTGATTTCAAAGAACATCCAAAGCTACAAAATACATCAATCAAAAAGCATACATAACAAGTCAGTAAACACTGATGCTGGAAAACATTTTTACCACTAGCATAATCGAAAAATAACTGAACAAGATAAAGTTGTACTATTTCTGACACCCTGTGGAAAAAATATTGGTTTAAAGCTTTCATGTAAGATCCTTGCACTTCTGATCAAAAGCTTATATACCCTGGCCTGAAGCAACATTAATGTGGTTGCTTAATGCTCTTGCAGCTCCTCTAGCTGGAACCAAACCCTTAGGACACGTTGCACATCAGGGGGCTGAGAGTATCTGGAGAAGAGGAGACATGGTAAAATTCCACTGCACAGCTCATGATCAGAATAACTCTATGAGCTGCATTCCTGCAGAGCTGCACTAGAGGAGGGTTTGGACATAGACTTAACAAGAGACAGTCAGTCTGTCTTGCAAGTGATGCTTTTGTTTAGTTTGACCTAAATCCCATGCATTTGTCCTAGAATGTTGCCCCATCATAGCCAGATCTTGCAGTGACAATGTAACTCTCAAACTGACCCACTTGCATGATTTGGCTTTGTGTGGTATGTTGTACAGGAAAGCATGAGTTACGTTTCCTGAGCTGCAGGAAGAAGGATCAGCAGACTATCCATAATTATGGTGCAGAGAAATTTGCACTCAGTTGCCACCACTGGTCTCAGCAATGTTTATGTCAACTATGTATAGACTGTGTTTGTGTTATGTGTTTGAAACACACATGCAAAAATATATCATCCCCTGGTTACTTCCAGTAACAATTGCAAACATATCTGAAACTGACAACAACTTTCTCCATGGTAGATGGTTCAAATCAAATGTCATGCTCGGCATAAACATCTGCAAAGAGGTAGAATAGTATGGAAGTCAAAACTAGATTTCCCTGATGTGTGTTAAGCTGTCAGCTCTGCAGAAAGCCATGTGTAAAAGTAGCACCAGTTCATTGGTAGAAACCAGACAAGGCATACATAAAGCTGAATTGCCCCATAATCATTCGGCATTAAATTAAACCTAATTGTACTTTCAATGCTGCCACAACATGCCCTCAGAGATGTGCAGCATGACACAACACGTTGTAGGTGAGGCATTTGTGAGACTGTAGCTTATCATCAAGAATGACAGTTAATGCTATAATAAAGGAAAATTGTTGGTTTGCTTCATGCCAACATAAAAGAACAAGACAAGATAAAATGTCTTGAAATGAGTAATCCATCAGCGGCTTCCAGTGCAGCTTTCTGTGAACTCAGACACTTATTTTGACAACTCCTCTTAATGACTGACCAAATTTAGGGTCATCAGTAGTTGCTGAGGTTTGTGAAAATCCCTGACGGGAAAATGGGTCTAAACACATGCTAAGTATAAAAAAAACTAAAGCTATATTCATAATGCAACCTTTAGATATAATCAGTTTTAGCAGTGCACACATTGGAAATACTCCTCGTAGCAAGTTACTCATTAACTCAGCTTTTCCTGTATTTGGCATCACCTGCACGTGCTTTCCTTACAGCAACCACCATAAGATAACATGTTCTCTGTTGGCTGCTTAATCTCTGCAATAACACAATAATACATGCAAAGGATGATGCAAAAACAAGCTGAATGGGACTTCTAAAGAAGCAAACAGGAGCAATCCTGTGTCAGAAAATCTGTTTCATTTAAAGACTTTATCTGCACAAAAGAATTTAAGATAAGTGTGTTTGCCAGCCTCTGCTGTACTTTAGCCTTAGTCCACATGAGAAAACCACAATGAAAAACCCGCAAAAGATAGGCAAGGAAAATATTTCACAAGAAACTGTTAAATTATTTTAAATTAACATATGTAAAGTTTTTTTTTTTAATCCAAGTAAAAAAAAATAAGGATGCGGTTTGTAAAGTATTACGGTAAATCTGAGCAAATATTCCTGAACGCTGTACAGATAACTTAGGATGCTCTTTATGTTACAATGAATGTCGTTACTTACCACGGTGACTTAAAATGGTCAGACAAAAGTCGCCATGTCCTTGTTTTACTTCCGATAAAGTGGAAAAACGTACTTATAACCCCCTCGGTCCCATCGTTAAGAATGAGGAGGTGGCAAATCTGAATAACGTTCACGGCTCCAACAGGCTAACGTTGCTGTAGGAAGCAGACCACAGGAAGTTACCACGAAATTATTCTTAGAGAAAGTGGCTGCTAAATGAGTTTAAAACGCAGCCCCTACTCAAATAACTGTACAAAACACTTGTTTAAAACGGCTACAGAGAAGAGAAAAACAGATAAAGCGGAACACTCCTCACCGTCCCGCTTGACACGCTGTGTTAAGTCAGAAATAAAGAGGATAACTTCCGGTTTGGGCTTTCAAAGTAAAACCAGCAAGAGCGGTCCACTCAACATTTTCTCTAAGTTAGCAGAATTTCCCCAAAGTTTTTCATAAATCATCCATCCATCCATCCATCCATCCATCCATCCATCCATCCATCCATCCATCCATCCATCCATCCATCCATCATC
>JBAMHV010000014.1:19979861-19994844 GCA_037177535.1 Pseudomugil gertrudae
GTTCTGTAAAGCACTTTGAATTACCGTGTGTTGAATTGTGCTATACAAATAAATTTGCCTTGCCTTGCCTTGCCTTGCCTAATGTTTTCTTTTTGTTTATTTATTTATGTATATATATGAGGATTTTTTTCAAAAAATACATTTCTTTCTAAAAAGTTTTAATCCTAATTCCACTCTAAGAACATATTAACAGTCATACGGCAACATTTAGATGTATCCCTGCTTTTATTGTGCATCACTCAACAAGTTGTTGGATCCATTAGTTTAGATCAGGTTGCAGCTGGTGAACAAATAAAACGTGCAGAACAGTCATTGAAAGTTGGAGCTTGAGTCTCCAACTCCCACAGGCATGACTTAAAAACTTTTGTTTTATTTACACAATATCCGGTTGTACTATGCACGTTTCTGTTGAACTTGACGTAGTTTTGACTGTGAGAAAGTTTGGTTGAATCCTCCAGGAGTGATGACGTCACCACATCAACTTCTGCAGCTGTCAACGGTGAACAAACAATGCTCTCTTCACGTGTCATGGGAAATATAGACACTGCCTGCACATGCACGTGCACACACGCCCAGGCCAGAAATATGATTGGTACTTGAATTTAATCGGCACTTATTTGTGGTGTTTTGTTACATAAGTGTTCATCTGCTACTTTAAGCTTCCTTGTTGTTTTTTGGAAGTGATTTAAAAATAGATCTTAGATTTTTTTAAAATTTTTATTTATTTTATTATTTTTATTTTATTATTTATTTATACTACAGTTAAATCTGAACTCAGCAATGACTGATGCTGATTTTGTCATACAGTAATGGGAATGGCAAGCATCATGGACGTCTTGCTGTGTTGGATCGTGTTGGACGTTGCATCATAAATCAGCACAATCAGTTTAATAAATCTACATGAATGATTATGCTGATGTATTAAAATATCTATGCAGTTTGGATTTTTGACTATCAGCCATCGTAAGTCTTTTGGGTCCCAGGCAGAACAGAAACAAGATGCCAACATTGAAAGAAATTTCTAAGGAAACAGCAGTAACTTCTTTTTGATTTGGTCATTTCTGATGTTGCAAAGTGAGCTGATTAAATAATGCCATGCATTAATAAGATGAAAGCCACTAAATACGTATTTAATCTTTTATTTCCATTCATTCTTATACATGATGTTTCTCCAGTTGGAACACATATTATGTAATACAGCAGGTGTTTGCAGGTGGTTTACAGTGAAAATATTACTCCAAATATTTCTTTCTCTAAATAAGAGAACATCCATGTATTAGAAAGGCAGTATCTTTAAAATGGACTTATTTAAAGGTTATGGTTCTTTAAAAAATGGAGACGTCTTTCTATGGCACTTTATGAGTTTTGACTAAGTGTGTGTCAGGTTTGACTAAGATTACTCAGCCTTCAAACCCTCCTTGATGAGGTTGAGCTCATAGCACAGGGTTTCAAAGCGGTACGCCATCCGGATCTGTGCCACATTGGTCTTACGGATGTCATTTCCCTCTGGACCCTCTTTCAGATAATCCTGACCCAGAAAGTGGTTCTTCTCCTGGAGCACAAGGGGGGAAGGAGGAGCAAGCATGATGAACATGATGCATTAAGTCCTGACTGAATTTGGTAGAGTTGAGTCTCTGTTGTATGAGTAAAACTCTTTTTAACATCATGACATTACTGTATCGTTGTTACCTCATGAGACAAGGCACTCTGCAGTACGCTGTTCCTGGAGATCTCACACATGTCACAAGTACTCAGCTTGAAGACCTGAGCGGCAATGGCGTACTCCTCCATCAGAGGTTCCTGTGGCCAAATTATGCACAGTTACTTTAACATTAAAAACAATAAAATTAGCACACATCTGATTCTGCACATTTTATTAATTACATGAGCCTGTTGATGAGTTTAAGAAGCTTCTTCGTTTTGCATATTTAACATACCGGTAAATACAAAAATGAATTCTGACCTCATAAAAGGAAAACTAATATATCTATAGATATGCACAATACCTATTATAAGCAGCACCATTGTCTACATTATCATCAAAGGCCTTCTCTGAGCAGCGTCAGACCTTAGTGTAGTGGAACTGCATGGGGTCATCGGTGGATAGAGACACCACCAGGCCTTTCTGGTGGAACTCCAGTAAGGGGTTCTTGGCATATTCCAAGAACAGGCTGTTGTTGCTGAGAGGAGACATGGCGATTGGGATCTGGGCCAAGAAGTACAGGTACTGCAGCACAGGACTCTGTTTGGCAAAGATCAATAGATGTATATGATGAGTTTAAGTGTTCAGTTTTAGTCAATTTGTTATTTGTTTAATTGAATCAAAATCAACAGGTAATACCACGACCACTAACAGAATGATTACAGAATCTAATCTGATATCAGAGCATCAGTCCAACATTAGTCACAGTACACCCATTAAAATTCATCATTCTCTCTGAATTTAGCTCAAGTTTGTTGCTGTTGTCCAGTAAGAGTTAATAAAGATAAATCAGTTTTCTTTAATGGATCTATGATTCAAGTTTAAAGTAAACAAACATAATGAACGTTTGGTGCTTCCAAATAAGAGCATGTCATTTTAAAAAATATGGTCCAATCTTCTTATCAGTAGCGTAAACATGAGAAAACCATTGAAATATGTGTATCTATCATCTTAAAAGAATGCTTTCTCTCTTTTATCCCCATGTGTGTTTGCACACATAGAACATGCAGGTTCCCATCACCGACCTTCTTGAGGTTAAGGCCATGAGAGATGTTGTCAGCAGTCATAAAGGAAGCCAGTAAGTGGGTGATGGCTCCGGCCTCACCGCAGTGAGGTCTGAACGTGAATGTGTTCATGCCCCTCTGTCTGGAGAGCACAAGATGAAAAAGTTTTAAGCCACTTGAAAGGACTACCAGTCAAATGTTTGGACACACTGACCTGCTGGATTTAATGGAGAAAGGTGTCCAAACATTTGACTGCTACTGTATATTCTTAGAGAACATTAATGAGATGCAAAAAGTACCACAAATTTCTCAGAGAAAACAAGAGTGATTTGTCCATTAAGCAAGTAAGATTTAGTGCATATGTAAACAGTAAGTTATTTACCTGCGCAGCTGGTTGAGAACAGCGATATTGGCATACATGTAATAGATGTAGTAGGTATAGGAGGGGTTCTTTTCAATGTCCCACTCCTGTGGTTTGGGGCTTTTGGTGGAGAACATGTGGCCACTGTGTTTGGACTCATCATCCACACTGTCAAATCCTGTCACCTATATGGGAGGATGAGAAAAATAGCTGTTTATTCTCTATAAAATGAAGCTATGACTGGATGAATTCCATCAGTGCATATGAGATTCAACTGAGATTAATGCTCAACATGTGAAGCCTGTTGCTTGCTATGCTTGTGTGGGGTCATGCAAATTGTACATCTTGTGTAGTTGTTTGGTATCTATTATAGCTCTAACCTGTGGTTGAGCTGGGATTTAGTATTTTATTTGGGTCTGACTCTGACTCACGTGCTTGAGGAAGATGCTGAGCTCTGGGTTGGACTGTGGGTCGATTGTGGCATGGAAGATGGGAAGGAAAATATTTTCCAGCATCTTGCCAAAGTGGGGCACGAAGTTCCTGCCTCTGAAGATGTCACTGAGATAAAAGAGAGACAGAACAAATCTATTTAACCCGGACCTCTAGCCTGCTTTCAAGCCTTCTGAAATGTTTTCCAGGATTACAACAGACTCAAAAATTTTTTTCTGGAGGAATCTTCTTTAACGTCATAATGTGTGCAAGACTATTATTCATGGGCAGCATGATGAACAGCCCTCCATCTGTCTCACAGCTGTGTCAGAATACATGGTTGAAAGAGTCATGATTGAAAGCTTACTAGATCCTTGGAACTTGAATCATCCACTTGAGGTTTGGGGAGAAGACTCTGTGCTTGACAAACCAGCTGGACAGCTTCAACCACTCATTGGGGTTGCAACCATAGATCGACAGACGAGGCTCTGCATACTGGTACTTGGCTTCCTCCAGGTCACTGGCTACTTCCTGGGTTGTACACAAAAGATATCAAGGAAAAAAGTTCACAATCGTTAACCTTTGACAAAAACAAAGAAAAAGCTGAGCTTTTCAGATGAGATATTGTTATTATATCATTTATTCACACAAAAGGTTAATTTAAGTAAAAAATAAGATGTAGAATTGTTATCTATATTTTGGACACTAACCTTGATAATAGTGGCAAAATATTCTCCATGGATGTGGTTTTCTGTCTTCAGGTACAGATCACGAAGCTCACTGGCTCCCACAGGGTTGTATTTTGCATTGAACTTATCAAAACGCTGGAAGGTTTGTCTACCCTTGAGGTAAAAAAAAAACATAGATAATAACGATGTGGTAAGAAATCATAAAAAGTCCTTACTGTTATAAAATGAGTTGGGTGGGCATGAAGAAATTAATGTTTCTAAACCTGCAGAATTCTCTTTGAACACTAGATAAAGCTTTGTGATATTGACTTTTCAAAGTAAAGAAGTAACTTTGCCATGTTAATTCTACCTGCTGATATGCTCTGTGATCATACTGTCTGTTCAGATCTAATTACATAAATCTATTTCCATTTGGAAACGTACAGCGTGCACATCGAGTGAGTCCACAGTGAGATCATAGGGGTGCAGGTTGAGGGACTCGAAGAGCTCTCTCATGGTGACCTCCCTGCCTTTAAGGTTGTGCACAACCCGGTCAGCGTCCACGCGGTAAGACCTTTTGATGAAGCGCAGCAGGTGCTTCTGGTTCATGCAGGCAGCAGCATGGATATGGGTGTCCACCTGGAATGACATATAACAGACAGGATGATTGACTGGGTCCAGTTAGTGTAATAACGATAAATGGTCAAAGGATGGCAGTAAAGAACAACATCCCCACCAGCTGTGAAAACAACGTCTCCAACAAAAAATAAAGCATTAACTGTGACAAAATGTGTAGTGTGTCAACTCATGTGAGTATATTTCATTTTGAAGATAAGATAATGAGGGAAGAGCTTCAGAGAATTCCCCTTTAGGGAAGTTTTCCCCCATTTTTTCATTTTTGCATGAATATACTTTTGTCCAGGTTACATTTTTTATAGCAAATTATGTGTGTGTGCATGAACTGGGTGTTCATGCTTACCTTCCTGCAGTTGTAGAAATCCCTGTGGGGGTTCATTTTCAGCTCCTTCATCTCCTCCATCTCATTCAGCATCTCATGCACATTAAACTTGGACATGAGGAACTTCAGACGACGGTGAGCGTACGTCTTCCTGCAAACACAAAAATACGGCTAAACACAGAAGCTGCAATTAAATTTGAATTGTTTGTCTATAGTACCTAATACATACCTGAAAATACCAGAGGAGAAAAGAACAATTTTATTTACCTATACAGTAGGTGATTCCATACTGGTAACCAAACCTTACCATTTCATCTCATGGATTTCCTTGAAAACATATCTTTAGTTAACAGGAGCCTTTAAAATCCTACAGTTGTTTCAGAACTCCAGTTAGTTGGAATCACAGTCCAACCATAATACACCATAAACCAATAAATAAAGTTTTACTTTTGGCTGAAAGGTTTTTGAGGATATTTCTGTTTAGTGCACACATTGTATGTTTTTATGTGTAACTAAGCTGCATGATGACATGTGATTATGTTTTTTTTTATTATTATTCATCAAATTATATTTGATAGTACAACGGGATACAGTGATATCTTCTCTCTGTAAATATATCTAATTGTAAAGTAGTTATGATGGGATATTTAAAACAACTTCATGAAAGAAACTCTTTCAAAGAACTTACGTTGGGCCTTGTGCAATGAGAGCAATGAGGAAGTTCATGTCATCAATAAAGGTTTCATAGTTGGGATGAGGCAGGTCTTTGGGCTGATGTTTGTCGGCAGCTGCAGCGTCGTTGTACACATAGATGAGGCCATCTTTCATACGGGCCACATAGCCCAGATCTTTTGGCAGGTCCTTGCTATCAAAAGGGTCCTCCCCATCCTTTGGAGGCGCAGTGAAGACTGAGGATCGATGCAACAAACCAAACATTTAGCATAGTCCGATGTGATGCTGAACAGGTTCGGCCACTGAGCTCATCTATTTGAATGCAATGATCTTCTCACCTGGCTGCACCTGATCTTCGACTTTGAAGGTCTCTCCCTCCATTTGGCGCAAGAACTGGGAGGCTGTTCTTGGGAAGCGCTGATAGGCCAGCCTCATGTACTTCTCCCTGATGGTCAAGGCACGGTACAAACCTCTACATGACAACTCAAAGTCATCCATGGTCACCTGGTTAGAACATAAAATAGATGTTACGATAATATCCACAATTTCTTCAGAAGATATTACAGTTTTGAGGATTGAGACCTTTAAAAAGCCTTAAATGTCCATCTGGCTGATGGAGTAGGTGGATTATTAGATATGTGGTACTTTGTGTGCCATTTTTTGTCGCTTATGTGAAATGAGACCAAACAGACAAAAGGTCAAAGGCCACCTGTCAATAAATTTTTTACATTCTGTACTTCCATGTGTTTTCAGGCTGCTACATGAGCAGCTCAGCGAATACACAATATTATGTGACATGTAAACCTACAGTGTAGATTAGCAGATGTGCAGTTCTAAGTTAAAGTAGAAATAATAACCAGCTCCTCTAAAGTTTTCTGCTCTCTGATCTGTAAATGTCAAAGTCACAGTCATGAAATCTGAACCCTGGCATGCTCTCAGACGAGTTCCATTCATGGTCCTTCGATGGCAGGCTGGAGGCTCGGGAGTCACTGACTCACAGATACATATAGTCAGTGAAATTCAAGGTCAACACCTCCTGCATCCGTGAACTTGACCCAAGTCATTGGTAACCTCCAGTAAACAGGTAAACAGAAGTTTATGTTGCTAATACTGTCTATTTAAAATTTTCAGACACCATTTTTAATGCCTCACATAATTAGAGTCCAATCCAGACATTGCAATGAATATTTTATGTACAGACAAAACTCATCAAATCGATTCCCAAACATCAGTAACACATTAGCACTGTTAGCTAACCATACAAAGACAATATTTCTGAGAAGCAACATCTCTTTGACTAAATGGGATTGACTAAATGTAACAGAGAAACCCAGCTAAAATGATTTTAAAGAGAATGCAGACATGGAAAAAAAATAATACCCCAGCTGCATAGTCTCCAATGATGGCCACCCTCTGGAAATCAGGCACTTCCAGGTAGGTAGGTGCATCCACCTCCACTTTCACTACAGGGGTAGCAGCAGTCTGGCGACTGGTCGAAGGGACAGCCATGGTGCAGCTGCGCTGAAGCCTCTTGCTGTTAATCAGAGGTGAAGTTTAGAAGTTGTTTTATCCATTTTATAGCTGATCTTCTCACCAATAAATACTCTAATGAAAAATGGAATTGCTCCTGAATACCACTTATTTTACTTGACTTTGCAGAACCATAACTGGCCATCAATCACCATCCATCTCACCGTTTTTCTGCGTTATCCTCAGTGTGCAGATGATGGGCCAATTCCTGGTGAAGAATGGGGCAGTCCTCGGCCACATCAAAAATGGAGATTTCATCGCGAATGTTCTCATCTTTGGTCTCTGATGCAAAGACCTTCTCTGCGATGGCCCTCATCTTGTCATCGGTCTCTGTTAGGCATGTCACACGTTTGTCCATTTTAATTACAGACATGCATTCTTCTCATAGAGCATGCAGCACTGAACATGGCCAGCCGCATTCAGGACTTCTTCTTACTCCATTTCAAACTATTGATGCAAATATATTTCATTCACTATGAAAAACCTATGCACATAAACTTCTACATCTTTGGCATACAGAACACATACCACATGTAACATTATGTAGAGACTCCAGAACATGTGTTTTGTACATGGGAAAAGATTGATTCAGTCACTACTAATCTGCGACTCTTACCTCCATTTGGACCTGCACACCCAAAGCTCCATGCATACAGAAACCACAGTGAAGCACTGACACACACAATAATGGCTTCAGTAATGTGTAACTCCAGACCCAGTTTTCTTGTAGTTCTTATCTTTAAATTTGCACCTCATCGGTGAAGCTGTTCACAGCTGAGTACACATTTGAATAAAAAACAAGATGTTGGAAAAGTGGGTGAGTGAGTTCTCCTAATGACAAAGCATAGATTTGTTTTGGTTCTACTTAACATGTCCTGCAGCAGATATGCATCAAACTTGTCACAGTATCAGTCAAAAGTTTGGACACATTTTCTCGTTGGATTTACTGGGAAAATGTGTCCAAATGTTTAACTGCTGGTGCACATGCACAGATTTTACAAGAGCCAAGACTGACAAAGACAAATGCATCTGAAATGGCATTGAGTTCCACTTGTCATCCTCTTTACTTACTCTCTTGACCTTATTATGCGTATCAGGAAAGTAGCACCACCAAGAAAAAAGCCCCAAAAGAGAGTTTTAGAAAAGCATTAGTTAGAAAATGTTATATTAAAGGTGTTATATAAGGATATATCCTAACAATAACCATACAGTAGATGGATTACAAAAGGCATCAGACATATGAATGATCCATTTTGGAAGAAACAGTAGCCATATTGATTAGAAGTACATGCCAAGTGAGAAGGAGTGAAATAAAATATGGGATGAGAATGAATGATGGAGAGCACATGTGACATGTTAAATGGAATAGATCACCTGTAAATGAATATTAAGCTACTAAGTTCATGGTTTCCTTCTAAACTGAATGCAGCACCTGGACAAAGATTTGGTAAATGCACATGCAGGGATGATTTCTTGGTCTTCCAAGTTTTCAATCAAATATGAAGGATACTTGCAGGATATCACAGGACTTTTACTCCTATACATTATTTATGAACAGCTCCATGCATGTGAAATCAGCTTAATGGCTCAAACAAATCCGAAGGTGCAGTTTGAGTGGTGCAGTGATATTTGATAAGAAAGTCATTTATCAATGTAAATGTTCACTTTCAGCTTGTTTGGTTGGTTGGTTGACGAGGCCATACTTTACAAATACAGTGGAATAAAATGAACAAACATTGAATGTGAACAGTGTATTAATAAATACAGTTCAGCTTTATTCCATTCCAATTTTTATGAAATAAGTTTCATTTACCAAGATCCATTTTACAAGGTTGCATTCAGATGCGCAGAAAGAATACTGATGTGACTATTTCACATCTGCAAAGGGATCCATGCATTTGAAATGCTTCACACTGCCTTTCAAACTCCCTGAACATTTCCCAGTTTGATACTTACTTCCCTCTGCAAAAAGTCCCAGTCAGAGAGGGACAGTCCAGGGGAAATAGGGGAAACAAAACATGCATGGTTATACCTCAAAATAGTAATAAATAAATAGATAGTTAAATATATAAAAAGCAAGGATGCAACACAAAAGTCTTGTTTTAAACCAGTCTGTGTTTAACTGGTTTCACATTTGTTGTGATTCTAGAAGGTATGAAAAATGTTAGAAAAAGCATCTTGGTATGATGTGATGAATTCCTAAATATGATAAATGGATCGAGGGATGTAAGTTTCTGATTTCTCTCAATTGTTTTTGCTATTTCTTTAATATTATAATATTAGCTTTGTGTTTGGTTTTATGAATCCACGCTGCTTTTGCTTTTGTCATTGTTTCTTTTGCTATTTCATTATTGCGTTAGCAACTCTTATACAAAAATACAATAACTTGATTCTGGCCATAAAATTGCAACCTTTAGCTTCTGAGTTAGAGAAGTTTGCTTTCAAGCCATGATTACTATTTGTTAACTTGACTATGAACGAGTCCCAAAGTCCTGGACACATCGATCTTTCCTTCATCTGATGGCTTGGTAGTAAATATGATAAAGGAATGCAACACAATATTGAATGGTACATGTAAACAGTACAGTACAGATTTTGGTGGAAAATGATCTCCTTCCTTTATGGGTGCACTGCTATTTTAGCAGGAGCTTTAAAACACTCATAAAGGACAGCTCGCTATGTCCCTAACGCATGTAGTCCCTCTTCCCCCAGCTTTGGTCACCGCATTTTCAAAGAGCAAAACAGATAGGAGGGTAATCACAAAATAAAAATGGAGAAAAACAAAAACCAAAGAAAAAGAAAGCAGCAGATTAGGCCTTCGTGGTTCTATGCCTTCTGTTTTGAATATCTCTGGCAGAATAGCAGGACTTTCCAGCTGCCCTGTGCCTGATAAAGGCAGGCCTATAATTAGCATCTAAAACAGCATACTGTACACTGCAAACCTCTAAAGCTGAAAATGTACAATAAAGAAATTGATCAACATAGTTCAAAGCGTGCAAAAGTAACGTCATGACCTGCTCCTCTTATAACACACTTATGGGAGAATCTATTGACAAATCGCACTCATCATACTTTCTCCTGGCAGCTGATACTTTCTTGCTTTATTCTGCTGTAATAAAAACTATCACAAAGTCGTAATGTTTTTTTTACAATGCTTACAAGTTTACAAAGTTTACAATAAATGTAAATATTCAACATGATATAAATATTTAAAAAATTATAATTGGATCCCGTATTAAGCAAGTGCAACAAGCTGACTGTCAATGTGGACTTCATGTTGGAACAATATGAGTTTGCGCTGCAGCAAACCTGTCAGTAAAATATATTCTTGTAGAATAACACGTTTAGGGCAGCACTAAAAGATGAGAATTTACTCATGTGAAATGTGACATTTGTAACATGCATGGTTTTTGTGGAACGCATTGGAAGGTGTATTGGCTTTTTTCCCTGCTTTGGGCATAAAATGTAATAAAAAGCTGAGAATTGTCTGTCAGTGTCCCACCCCAACATCCCAAAATACAAAAGTTAATTTAAAATAAGAAGATGCTGTTAAAATCTATTTCCTTTGGGATACACATTCAAGACCAGAGACACCCTGCCTGAACTCACCTGGTACCACGACTTTAGGCATGATGAGGTTGTTCCTGTCAAACGCTTCCTGAGACTGGTAAAGGGTGGTCTGCCACTGGACCACTGTAGTGTGGAAGTGTGAAGCCCAGTGCCTGGTGTATCCAGTATTAAACTCCCTCTGCCTCACGTGTAACTAGAACTTGCTGTGCCCACATGAACATGCCTTGATGTAATGGGGACCTGATATGTGTCCATTTCTATTTTAAGTTGTCTATGTACGCCTTGGACACACTGACAGGCATGATGATTTGACAAAGAGATGGGCATGGGTATACGAGGCAAATCGTGTTATATAACTTCCTGAGCCATACAAGTTGCAGCAAACTTGGTTTAAAGTTTCCTGGATGACTGCATATTTACATTTGGGATGGATCATTTTAACAAATATAATGCATGTAAAATGAGTCTGGGCAGATTTCGTGGTCTGTTTAAATCATTGCCTTTATGTCTATTTACATAAGATGTGCTCTTATGAATGCTATTATTTTAGCTAATGATCAGTCAGGAGGATTTGAATCTACTTACCGGCTTTCCTATTTTCAGGAATTCCAATGAAAGACATTGCTTCTGTGTTTAGATCAAAAGCAGATGATGTTAGAGTGCAATAATGTCATATGTTTATGTTCACCTAAGGCTGAATTACCTCCATTCAAAGTCTGTTAGGAACAAGATGATTATTTTACCCTTTTTGTGTGTCAGTATGTGAAATCTTTCTCCAAAATGCATTTCCCACCAACAGCCATGAAGCAATTGAAAGCTTGAGTGAAAACCGTATTGTTTTTCACCTTTGACCGCTTAACAACATATCTGTAGGACAACAGCTTCAGTGTGTTATAATAAATTTTATTAAAACATTGTAGAAGTAAACCTGCCTGGACCATCTCTACCAGTTGGTTTGGGAATGTAGTGTGGAAAGTAAGTGTGGATTATCCCAGTGCTGTTTCAAGTTTTGACCATTACTAAACTGTTACGTTCTTAGAATAAATTTTATATCAGAATGAATTTTAGAGTTAATAGATCCATTTTAGATGAATCAGTTTGCGTTCTAAAATGTATGAATAAACAACTAATGGAAAGTATTACTGAGGAAGAAGAGAAGTCTATGATATTTGCAGGTACATAGATGTTTTGTTGGAAAGCTAAACTTCTTTCATCTGGTTGTGGAAATGCACACATAGGGAATCCACCTCACCTATTCCTCACAGGTGGTTTGTTGCTCATTGAGCACTGATGACTCATTAAATTGGCCAAAGTTCCTCTTTATGAGATTTTTTTTTACTGAAACCTGAAAACAGAACTGAGAAGAGGTATCAACACCCACCTCACTCCTCTAAACTCTGGAAGGGCCACTCACCAAAGACTTATTGTAGAAGCTTTGCTCAGTGAGAAAGAAACATGGCACAAGATTGTTGTTAGTTTTAGAGTTTCACATTGAATGCAACCTGTTGGACTTTTAGTTATTAGATTCAAGGAGACAGAATATTGTTTGGAGAAATCTAGATTGTGTTTATGGATACAGTATGTGTAGGACCTTTTGTTGGTCTCTTAAGATATGACTTGACTGGTTTCCAGCATGTCAATGCTAATACCTGAATCTGTTGACTTTTGGGGCGACTGAATGATAGGTCAGAAGGTTTAAATAGATATTATATACATTTATAACAACAGTGATTTAATAACAGGAATACCCAAGAATCAATGTTTTTTCTTAATATTAGGATGAAGAAGAGTCAACAGTCAATCTGTAAACCTACAGATTACAAAATAGGTGCTACTGTTCTTCAGTTATTTAAAGTGGGGTAAATGTAAACAAACCTTCCTGTATCTGAACTTGAAATGCCACAAACCTAAAAATAAAGCTCTCATGCTGTTTGAATGACCAGATCCTCCTTGACATTAGGAAAATATATCTTTTCCAACCCACAACTGCTGTCTGTTCATCCTGTTTGTGCAGCTCGACGACACTGGACATCTTTTTTTAGGGAATGTGATCCCAAATGTCAAAGTGCTTCCTAAAGTATTACTAGTTTAAGAGATAAAATTAGAAATGGACAGACATTTAATTCGGCCTCTAGAGACTGAACAGTGAGATAGAACCTCAGTCTTGGCATTTGTAAAGAAAATATCTTTCAGGCTAATATATTTCATAATAATACTGTAATGCCAATCAACATATTTTACTATGATATTTACCACCTGATTAAAACACCTGCTTTTCCTCTTTGTTCAGTGTTTTTATTGTAAAAACCGTATAAAAGAAAGAAAACTGACAAATTCCATTAAAAAGTAACCTTGATTATTCTGGTTTATTCAACAACAATTATTTAAAGCTTCCAAATTAACACATTTATTTAAAAAAACATAATATAAATATAATATAAAACATAATACAATAATTTAACAACATGAGAAATGCATGTCATTTTGAAAAATATATTTTTAAAGGAAAGTTAAAAGAAAGACTTTCTTTTGAGAGCAGACTGTTCTTGACCATGAACTTGTGAGATAAACAGCGTGTAACCTGGACTTGGATTACATGAGCAGGACAGAGCAGGCAGTTCAAGTTTGTCCAGCTCATATTTCCCTCATCCTCATCATCATCGTCCACTCTGTGTGACACTACTACATTACAACAGGTGTTCCCCTGCTCAGCCTCTGCTCTGAATTACCACACAGATGTTTCCCTTGATTTCCATCTGTGTCTTTCAGAGCTCATATGATGCAGGCTAACCAGAAGCCTTAGAGATCATAGACAAAGATATTACATAAGTTAGTGCAAATGTTATTTTCCACTCTGAACACACTGCTGCATATATCTCTTCAAATTTGACCAAAACAGTATTCTCAAACAAAACAATCACACAGTCAACACCAAACCTGATTAAAAAAATATTTCTATACATAAAAAATATGTTCAAAGACATATTTACAATGCACCCAAAATACAGGCATTGCTTCTGGGGAGATCAGGGTTAATGTAACTTTAAAGGATAAATAACATTTTTGTCAAAATTATTAGTGACCAATATAGCCACCCTTCTATCTGAGGAGTCATGATCAACTTTCACTGAAGCAGCAACCACTGCCTCTAAAAAGGTTTAGTTGCTGTATTGTGTTCCCTCCCTGTAAATCTCATGTTTGAACAGGACTCACAAGTTCTCTACAGGATATGTGTCAGGTGATGGGTTAACCGGGTTAAGCAGCAGTAGGGTTATTTTTTACTTTTGGAACGATTTATTGATCTCTGTAGAACTCTGTATTTGGTATGATTTAACTGGGTGTGGGATGAAGATGTTTATCCTGAATGATAGCAGCCCAAGCAGCATCTCCTCCAGTGTCTGATTCAAAGTGATACCCTGTGTTCATTGGTTAATCTACTGTCACACTCATTTCATCTGCCCATCAGAATAATCATCTGCCCACTCGTGAGTGCATTTTGGAAGCATTACGCTTGCTGGTGCCACAGATCTTGATGTGGGCTCTGATGTCTGTAGGATGAAGTGTCAGGTCTTCGTACAATCCCCTCTAGTGGGACAGAGTTTCAGCTTGTTTATGTGTTCTGTTTGACTTGAAATCACCCTTCCTGTTACAGAGTTACAGAGGAACTCCCTGAGCTAAAAACACCCCCTCTGACTGCACATCGGGTCTTACAGCACAAACCAAGTTTTAAGGTTGTAAAAATAAGGGGGTGCAAAGAACAGTCAATAAAATAAATCAACAAATAATTTATCAAAATAATATCTCTTCTTTTTTGTCTCTATGTTTTAATTGTGTCTATCGTGACCAGGACTCCCTTGAAAAAGTTGTTATAGATCAGACAGTTGCCATTAATGACAACGAGACAATTTTGAAGCTAAAGATTAGACAGAACTTTTTTAACATTGTTACAAATCTGGGAATCCTGGTGATAAAACCAAGGTCAGAGGTATAAGTAGGCTCTTTACATTTATTAATATTCTGTATTAGCAGGACGAAGCAGGCAGTTCAAGCTTGAACAGCTCATATTTCATCATCATCATCATATATATA
>JBAMHV010000014.1:20012893-20043122 GCA_037177535.1 Pseudomugil gertrudae
AATATTTATAAAGCATCGAAACAAATTCAATAATATGCATTTTATATATAAAATGCGTGTGTGTGAGACCAGTCGGATTGGCTACACAGCAGAGAGACCCTGGCTTGGGCTAAAAAGACAGGGAGCATGTGACTTCCTGACAATCCGCTATCTTCAGCTGGAACAGCCTGGCCTGAGCCAACACGTTGCGGTATGCAGCGCCGTAAGAAACATCACTATTCAGCTAACAGTTCGGAAGCAAACACGTAATAGAACATAAAAGATATGACAACACAGTAAAACGCGGTTTAAATGGGCAATCGTACTACTTGTTGAATGAAATGAATACAGTAAGGGTTATGCCTCATCGCTTGATGACCTTGCGTGGATAAGCAAACTAGCAAATTAGCGTCTTGCTAACGCTAAAATCGTAAACAGCCATTACTCCCTGACGTTGCCTTATCGTTAAAATAGAAAACAACGCACTAAAACAGGGTTATTATGCTATAGGGCATCTAAACAAAAACTATATTAAACTTTTATCTTTTTAAATAAAAATGTTACCATCATATGTTGAAATGTTGGACCACACATTGCATGATTACTTTGGACACTACAGACGGTATATCTATAACTGTAAACGTGTTAACTAAAAATGTATACACCCGATTTAAATTTAACTGGAGCTTGTTTTAATTAGACTTACTTACTGAAACTAGTAACCACTGTCATGCACTTATAACACCGTGATGCTAATAAAAAATCTAATGGGTCATACGGGTGACTATCTCAAACACGTTTCTGCCCATTAAATTTACAGTGTTGTGAATAGTTAAAGTTAGAAGATTAAAGATGAGTCATTAAGCTGTTTGATAAATGTTCATATTGAGTTAATGGGGCCAGCATAAAACGTTAGTAACTGTGTTTATTTTCCTCACGCAACAACGAAAAAACGTGTTACTTTATGCGGGCTAACGACACGAGGACAAGACAACAAAGAAGCTACGTACGAGGATAGTGTTCACATCTTCTCAAGCTCTTTGTCGGAATAATGTGTAAAAAATAGAAGTAATTCAAGTGCAATTTATTTAGGCATATATAAGATTTTACGAGAAATTAATCATATCTTGAATATTTAAACATTAAATACCGTCACGGGGCAATTTGCCATGCTAGGTGCGTAGCAGCAGTTACAGTTAGCTAGCGTGCTAGTAGTGGCCCTTATGTGATTTATGTTGAGGAAAAACACGGCCGCCCCCACCCAGGCCCTACATCTGCGTACGACTAACCCCTAGATAACCTTTTCACTTCAAAACACAAACATGGTAAAAACAAAGAAAGGTCCGCTTGCATATGCTGCGTAGGTATGTAACAGTTTAGAAAACATTAAAATGAACAAAAACTCACCCCAACAGCTTTCAGCACTGTCACCAGCGCCGCTAGAAGCAGCACGGCACATTACGTAGTGATTAGGGAGGTGGCTCTCGCGATATTTGACAACGTGAAGTTCAACAAAGCGAGAGCACTGCAGCTGACCCGCAATGATCCATGGGAGAATTTACATATTTTTGTTTATTGATCATCCAAGGGGTATAACAGTTACATTGCTATCAAGATTTCGAAAACTACATCTAAGCAAGTCACTTTACTAGAAATATATCATAATGTCATATACCAGCTACTAGAATAAAAAGTTTACTGCAGGGCTTTTCCTTAGAAAATGGCAATATTAATCCAAGATGTAAATAAAATGAACATTTATTTTTATTAAATGAAAAATATGGCTATGAAATAAATATATGTAGTTAAAATAGAAGTTTTTTTATCAATTTATTTCAGGGGAATTATGACACCTTCATTTTCCAGCTACATTTATATTTATATGATTGATAAACCAATCAAACAACCTGCAGCTGCTCAAGAGCTGCAGTTAGATCAGATAATAACGTCTAAGCAAAAGTGCTAGAAGTCCTTTAGATGGATAAAATGATCTTGCTAAAACTAGAAGCTACTAACACTGGTAGGAGATTTGTATTATAGATCTTTATTGTAATATTCCACAATATTTTATTCTTCATCCACGACTGATTAATTGGATCATGGAAAACAATGACAGGGAGTTCAAAAGACATAGTCATGAAGATGTAGATCCTTGTGTACTGTAATAAAATCAGAATGAAGAGGACGGGAATCTGACCAAGTGCTGAATGACAAAAGAAATGATTAAACAACAAACTAATAGAAATGAGGTTTTGTGGGGACAGCATACCAACCAGGTAAAGGCAGAATGGAAATGATTCAATGAGGAAAATACAGAAACATTTGCAGTAGTCTAAATATGACAATAATAAGGTTTCCATGGGATTTGCTCAAATTACTTGTTCTTTTGTATTTGCAATATTTCTCAGCTGAGGGAAACAGAACTGAATGATCTTCATAGTATAAATTAATACTGAACTGCTGACCAAGGTCTACAGGAAAATACATGAAAGTGGTCTTATTGTAGCTGGAGAGGAGGTCAGTAAAGTAACTTGGGTGTATGGACATTATGAGACATCTAACTTAAAAGGTTGTAAGGTAATTTGGACTAAAAAGTAAAGTTGTGTGTCATACGTGAAACAATGGTGAGATATATGGGTGATGTGAGATGATAAAAACAGTGTCCTGGGATTTATTCTTGTGGGACTTCACTTGTGGGAAGCACAGGACAACATGGGATTAATGTGATCAATTCAGATTGTCAGAGAAGTGTGTCAGGTATAATCAGTCAACTGTTCCAGAAATCCCATCATATACTAGTTGTCTTATGATTTATAACTGCAGATGTTAAGAGCGTTATTAGATAAAATGTGAAAATTGGGGATTTTAAGAGTGGAAAAATGTGTATGTAAGTGTGGGAACGTCTTTTGGTGTGGACCCAGAGAAAGTAGCAAATCCAGGACAATATGTCAAACTTACATCAAAAAGTAATTTGTTAAAAAAAAAAACTGGAGGTCGGCAGGTCTGATTGTGTTATACAGCAACTCTTTCAGCCTGGATCATGGTTCCAAAATCTATTTATTTATCCGTTTACAGTGCGAGAAAACAAAATAATTCTGCAGACGTGTCTAAAAGTGCAGAAATAAACAGTAGATGGCAGCATTATGCCAGTCATGACTACGTAACAAGAAAAGAAATAGAAGAAAATTGTTGTATTCTCCAATACTTGATTATAACAAAATCACATAAAGCACTGACGCCATTATTGTAGTTTTTCTCTCTTCCTTATGTCTTTGCTGACGGCTTGGAAATATCGGGACTCCTAGTTACCTGAAGATAACCAATGGCCATTTGTATGTCTTTGAATTCAGGTCGGCATGGTCTTCGGTTCATTGTTGAAATTGTTCAGTATGGACAAAAACTAAGCATAAAACCTTTGAAAAAATTCTGAGTTATTTCTAAAAAAATAAAAAGTTGCCTGTATTCCCGACTGTCGTTGAACGCAGCATACGTAAAACGTTGTACGTAAAATACGGAAATGACGTAAATATATTTTAGCCTCGTAGGGGAACGACGAAGTTAACAACAATTTTATTGTGTTTTACTCATTTTCTGTTTATATACAAAATATTACTAAGGTTCTTCAACAGTATGCATACTTTACTGTACAGAAATTCAAGCTGCTTCGTTGATATAGCTGTTGTAAGCTAACAGTCTTAGGCATTTTCGTCCCGATTAGTTTGTATTTCGATAGAACTTCTTTACGTTACAGACCCGACTTTTCACGTTGCTAGCAAATGGCCTGCACTTTAGAAAAAGTGTTGGGCGATGCTCGGACCCTTCTCGAGAGGTTGAAAGAGCACGACACAGCCGCCGAGGGATTGATAGAACAGTCCGGGGCCCTAAGTCGGAGAGTCCAGAGCATGGGAGAGGTGGGAAATGCCTTTCCAGACAAGGTAAGTACCAAAACGTCTGAACACAGCTGAACTGGTTTGTTGCACACACGTAGAGCAGCACCTTTTGTTAACCTAAACTTTATCTCTTTTTTTAATGCTGTTTCTTAGCAGACAGAAGACAGTTCAGAGATTCAGGAGCTTACCAAATACAAGCCTCATGTGCTTCTGTGTCAGGAAAACACTCAAATCAAGGAATTGCAGCAGGAGAATAAAGGTAAAAAGATGCCTTGATCTGATCTGTTTTTGTCATTTGATGGTGTGTCGTTGTACTAATCAAATGAATGACTGTCTGGATAGAATTATGGCTGTCCCTTGAAGAACACCAGTATGCGCTAGAACTGATTATGGGCCGATATCGCAAGCAGATGCTGCAGCTAATGATGGCAAAGAAGGAGCTTGACACCAAACCAGTGCTCAGCCTTCATGAAGATCATGCGAAAGTACAGCAGCTCTCTTTGTATTGTAAACATGTAAACACGCGATGCTAAAATACCTCAGTTTTCTGAAAGGTCTTGCAACTTTGGTTTTTCTTTAGGAAGTGCAAGGCCAGGTGGAGAGGATATGTGAGATGGGCCAGGTGATGAGAAGAGCTATGCAGGTGGATGATCAGCACTACTGCTCTGTTCGAGAGAGGCTTGCTCAACTAGAGGTGAACATATTCAAACTAGAAACAACAGGTCATGTGTCTTTGGTAAAGTGTCACGATTATAGATTTTCTTTGTATGATTATTGTTTAATTTCACAACACTGCATGTTTTGAATCACATAAACACTCCCTAAGGGTCTTTTTAAAATGTGTTTATTCATATCTTTTGATACCAACATAATAAAAGTTACCAAGATCTCTAATTTTTTCTTAAAATCCAACAATGCTGACTTAATCTGTTGCTTGGAGGTAATTAATCTTCCTCTGTCTACACTTTCCATCCGAGGCTTTCCTCTTTTCAATGTTTAATGGGGAAAACTTTTTCTAGGAGTCTAAGAATGCAGATGTTCTGGCAAAACTAATGCCAGAGCATTTGTGATGAAAACAAAACGGATAAAATATTTACTGGTTTAATTTTTAGCTAATTTGCATATGTAAGGGTGTCAGCTTACTGAAAAGCTAGTTTGTTCATAACCAGTAATCATCCCCAGTCCAGTCACATTTGCTAAGAATCACTCAGTACTATTAAAATTATTGCAAGAGTTTAAAGGCTGTTCAACAGGATTAGATGTAGCTTCAAAGCATATCAATGAAACTAAAGCCACTGTTTTATGGGATAGATTACTGTGTTGAAACAAAAGGGGAAAAACTTCCACTTCTGCTTTGTTCCCTGACTGTTCATTCAGAGGTGTTCAGAACATTTTGCTCTGGTTGCATCAGCTTTAAAAAGTAGAGTCTTGGCTTGTTTTTACAACTCTAAAGCTGAATTTATGCAGACTTATGATGTTTAAACTGTTCAGCTGTTTAGGCATTTCACACCCAATCCAAAGCAGAATGTCATGCCTGGAAACTTTTCTTAGTTTGTTTAGTTAATCATGCCACATCTTAAGTTTAATATAGATTGGCCTAATTTTTTTTGTCCTGAAAGCTCCCATACTTTGATGTTTTTCCAACCCTACATTTCCCCATGGAGATTGGGAACATCTTTCTCTGTATGTTTTTGATATTGATCCTCTTGCTAGTCTCATTGGATTGTTTAACTTCTACAGATTGAAAATAAGGAACTTCGAGACCTTCTGACCATCAGCAAGGGATCTGTGAAGATGAGAGAAGAATCCAACCAGCCCACAGAAGCAGCAGCCATATGGGAAGAGTCCTCTCATCCAGGTTCCAACAACTGATCAAAACAATTTACTGATGAACTGTGGTTGGAGCAGAAAATTATGTTTCACCTGGACTACCTTATTTTGTATTTCCTTTCTTTGGAACACCATTTTTAATTACCATGCTTGGAGCATTCTGGTTTTCAGAAAAAACATACTTGTGGGTATATTATTATGACAGTTGTTGCAAGTATCATCCTGTACAGTAACTGCATCATCACAGCGGCCATGTTGAAATGAATTACACATAATCTGTAAATCTGAATTAGGTGTTTATTGTCACGATGTATTTCAGACATAACGTTTCTGGAGGGAAGACTTTCAAATGCAATAGAGATTTTTTTGCTTTTATGTCAAAGGCATATTTAGTCTTTAGCAACACAGTTTCTACCTCTTTGGTTCCCTTTTGCTGTGCATACACATAGTCACAATTAATAACATGCCCACAGTAACGCTCAACTATTGATGGGTCCATTTGTACTCTATATAACACCATTCAAAACCGTGCTTGTTGCCAAGAAAATTATGTTTGGCTGTTTCACATCAATTTGCTTGCAGAGCAGTTTGAGTAGAAACTTTTAATGTCATTATCAATTTGATGTTTGTCGATCACAGTAAACAGGATTTCTTTATCAGATTTTCTATGTGATTGTCACATTTGGATGCAGAGTAATGAGCACCAGTGGATTGCACTTCTTTGTTGGTAATAAACATTTTTAAAACATGCCAACTTTTTGTGTATTTTAAATTTCTGTGTACACTGCATATTGTCCTCTCAGGAAACTAGTGTTAAATAACTAAACATGTTGTAATGAATTCACAAAAAATGTGTCAAATAAAATTTAATGTAGAAATGTAATAAAAAATGTGTTCTCTTTTTTAGTAAAAACCTCTTGTTATAAGGGTTACCCACCCTGTGAGACAGCCCCACAGTGATTGGTCTGCTATGGCCTTGTGGCCTCTAAAGAATGTTGGACAAATGCACTTTGCAGTTGTAAACTAATGTTCTGTTAGTGTGTGTATATATAATATATACATTTTTTATAAGAAGATCTTTGACAACACTAATTCCTTCTGCACAGGTGGTTGCACTGATACTGTCAGCTGTAATTGTGGACCCACTTGACTGCTAGTGGTCTCACAGTAAGGAGTGAGGTGTAGCCTGAGAAAAGTTTGTCCATTCTTGAATGGTGAATGATGCAGGTGTCTCTGCCAACTTCAGTACATGATGTCTTTGTCATACAAAGTCTCTGATGGAAAGAGAATAAGGATAAATCTGACACATCAGGGCATGTTATTAATGTTGTGATTTGCTCTACTACACTTGCCTGGCCAAAAAAAAAAATTGCCAGCTGCTAAGTAAACATCCTATTGGATAATTACTGCATGAACCTCAGCTGGTGCAATGTGTTCTTTCTCATTCCCTAAACAACCACTTGAAGTGTGAAATCACAGGAGTGTGGTGTCATGAGAACAATACAGACAACAATGTGTGGAACCTCAACTACATGTAAATCTAACCAAAAAATAATGGGCAACATGGAGGTGTGAACCGTAGATTATCTTCTATTATCTACTATATAATGGAATTTAGAACAATCTAGACAATGAGAGGAACCTTTATTTTAGATGTAATATCCCTTTTTAACAGACACCTTGCAGCCAATCAGAATTGAGTATTCACATGGACCATGGTCAAGTTTAATGCTGTGTCACATACAAAAACAAAACAAATAACTTGACATTTTATTGCTTTTACAGTTGAACTTCACCCGTTTGTTAATAAGACAAGACTGCAGAGTCTGCAGCTCTCGTACAGTTCAGACAAAAGTGGTGAATAACTGGACAAAAAGATTGTGGAAAATGAGCAGAACGGTGCAAAACAAGAGAAAAAGATTGTGATCAAGACATCTTCGTTGGTTCAGTAGTTTTAATAGAGCAATGGCTTTCTATGTTTACTATATGTGATGTAGTACTCTTTACCACGTGATGTGGAGAACTGAGCGCGTCTTTTAGTAAAATCACGCGAGATTTTAGCCCCATGTGGCGTTCAAGTAGAACCCTGTTAAACAGCTCTCTTTCTACACACGTGTACAAGTAGGCCGATACACACACATAAGTTCGTTGTTATTGACAAAATCCAAACCCATAGACCAATAAGATCAGTTACAAAATTAAAGTTTACGGTAGTTCTTCGTTACTTTGTTGTTCTACTTTCATTCTTACGAGTTTACACATTTTCTACATCACGTGACACTACCACGTGAGCAGCATTGACACTTCTAGCTTCCGGTCCGGAGCAAGCTGTTTCAGTATGTCTGAGAAGGAGCTGGGAAAAAAGTGGGACAGGTGTCTGGCGGATGGTGCCATTAAACTAGGTAACTACGCCGGACTTTGTGCTTTATAAGGCTATTGCAATTGTCTGAAATAAAGACAATATGTAGCAATTTATCCTGTAGTTTACTGCTGTCATTGACTGTGCGAGAGGCTAACTAGCTAGCCACAAAGGGCTTATAAAGGACAACTAAAACGTTTGGTCACATATCTATAACCTTAATTTATACTGAAAACAAATGAAGGCGTATTAAACACATCCATTACAAATTATTAATCGCGCCATTGTTTGCATATAAATTAGTCGCATGTTTCATAGATTGAGGATGCTGGAAAGAAAGCATGGAAGAAAGTGTTGATAATTGATCCACACTTTCACCTTTTGTATCATAAAACACACAGCTGTTGCTGTTTTATAAGACCGTATCAGTCCTTACTTTTAAACATATTTATATAATACAAATAAACATTTATTTTATTCACTGACCATAACTCCAATTCCCACAGCTGAAACGACGCCAGGTGGCAGACTTTATCAATTTAAGATAACCAGACATAGAGGACCATGATCCAGCATAATCTTTTTTTTTTTTTAAATATTAGATGTTTATTTATTTATTTAGTTTGCTGCCGGTCACATGACTCAAGTTAATTGTTCATTGAAAAGTTTGTTTTAAACAAATAAGCCTTTGGAACTTAAGCAAAACAACAACAACAAACTTCATTTGCAGAGTGCAGATTCTGGAGTATCTCTACTTTTATCTACTAAACAGATAATCAATGTAAACTTAGATTGCATACAGCTGCTATTTAACTAGTTATCTGATTTCTGCAGGTAAATAGTAGCACCATATTCTATTAAAGTTTTTTCCATCCTGATCATCAGGATCAACATGTTCTGTAGAGGTTACCTTACTGTAACACAGCTAAAGGGCTTGTTAGTGGGCTTGCCAACAATTCAAGTTAAAAATTGATCATTGAGGAAGTTAAAACAAATCTGACTGAGGTGTGAGTGGGAACACATCTAGAGAAGTAGATCCTGAGGACCTGGATTGAAAAACACTATTCTATGGACTCATCACCATAACGTTTTTCTATCTGTCCACTACATGACCATAAAATATGTTAGTTTTAGGTTGTAGTCCAACAAAAGAGCAGAGAGTATTAACAAGAGAGGATTAATATATGCAAGCACAACAGATTAAATAAACATAAAATAACAGAAATAATACTGCGTGACTATCATCTGTGTTTCAGGTACCGGACTGGGGTTAGGAATTGTGTTTTCTGTCCTGTTCTTCAAAAGTGAGTTGTTTGAAGTGATTTGTTGCTGTATTAGTTTTTAGTTTTATCAGCCTTCATAAGAGCAGTACAGCTTCAACATACACAACTGCAATGATCCTTTCTTTGTTATAGTTTTATTCAATATGACTTCATCAAGCTGTCCTCAAAGCATAACAAAGAGAATCTAGATCTTTTAAAGGCAATTAAAAGTGTTTAACAGATTATGATTAGGCTTCAACACATTTTTGCTTTTACATTCTGATTTTCCTGTGTTATTATTACAGTTTTAGAAGATATCTTTCTCCATTTGTAGGACACACATGGCCTATTTCATTTGGCTCAGGAGCTGGACTTGGCATGGCGTATGCCAACTGTCAGCATGACCTGAGGTCACATTACCTGCAGCACAGAATTGAAAAGGTTTTTTGGCTCATCTGTTTTTGCTTTAGTGTGTTATATCTGACTCATCTGTCAGATAAAGTAAAAGCAATTTCCATGATACTCTAGCAGGAGTGGCATGCATCCTTAAGGGACGTCCTGGGGAGGTTCTGCGAGTGTTTGTTGTTTCCCTACTGCAACATACCCGACAACACACACATCAACCTCTGCACGAGTCTGCTAATTACTCATTGGTTTGACTGGTGTGTTGCAGAAGAGAAATTTCTAACACTTGCCCACTCCTGCTCTAAAGGGTTAAGAAAAGTTTACAGAAGTAATTCATTATTTCATGTTAATTAAAAAATTCTGTGTTGTTAATTGTATAAATCAGCATTTATGCAACTTGTTTTTATTTTCTTCAACAGGAGCAGTAGCTGGACGTCATCAGAGAACTTTGGAAATGTTATTTTTGCAATGATTTTGTTTTGTTTGTCTGCGGGAATATCACCATTTGCACTGTTCTACAGTTAGTCATGTCTCCCTATTGATTATTTTTCTCAAGTTTGACTGTATGATGTTTGTGCCTGAACAAGACAGTCTGTGTTTATTTAATAAAATAATCATAATTACAAAACAGTGCTTGCTTTTCATGGACGTTATATGGAATGGGCATATTGTAATATACCGTCATGTAAATGTACAGTATTGATTTAGTTCTTTTGATTGATGCTATTGGTAGGACTACAAAAAAAGGATTGCTATATATTTTACCAGCTAAATAATACAACAGACATTAACTAGAAATAGGAAGAGAAAACATTGATGGAATTTAAAAAAGTTAATTTTTGAATGTGAGATGAAACCATTTAATCAAAGTTGCCAGAGAGGAAACTGCAGCATTGCGAATGCTGTCCCATAAGGTGGTGGGCTCGATGTGAGGGGTCAGAATCTTGGCAGCAGCTGATCTGAAATGGCAGATGACAGAACTCTAGTGATGGTGCAGATTAGTCAGCTCTGAGGGGGCTTAAAATGGGAAGACGTGACATTATGTTCAGTCAAAGTTATTGAAATGCTGCAGTATGGAGGACTGTACAGCAACACAAACAAACACTCATGCTCACACTTAGTCGTAGATTCACCAATTAACCAAACATGCATGATTTTGGATTGTGGGAGGAAGCCTGGGCACCTAGAGTCAACATGCAAACAAAAAGCATATAAACTTCACACGGACCCAAGCATCCATGTCCTAGGTTTCAAGTCAACACACCATCATGCAGCCCCCACTGTGACTATAAATAAAAAAATCAGGATCTAATGATTAACAGTTTGAGAAATGTTATCTGTGGTATTAAAAAAATAATTAAGTTTGTTTAAAAGCTTTTGTGTTATAATACTAAATAAAAAAAGTTTGACACAGTTAAGAAAGTTTAAAAAAAATCTGTAAATGTATGCAAATAAATAGACTGAAGCTTCTTTTCAGCTATGTGTAACAGAAATCTGATTAATAACATGGAGCTCTCAACATTTGGCAGGAAACTGGAGCATCACGGGAAAACGTACACAAACCACATACAGAAATGCGGGCAGATTTTAACCCAGAAGCTTTGTTGCAGTGGGCAAAGGTGGCGACTGGTGCAACAGTAAATGAGCCTCTTCACCAAAATTTGCCAAAAATATTTGCAAAAGCATTAAGCAGGAAAAAATGGCATCCTGTCTGAGTATTATAGACTGAATTTAATAAAACCAATGTGTACAAAGCAGTTGCTGTAACTGCTGGGGGTGAAAGTGCAGCTATTATAAACGATTATAAATGCTGTTGTATTATCAGAATAGATCGTTTGCCTTCTTCAGACAATCTCAGACAGTTTTTGCACCATGTGTGGATGTGCCATCATGAAAACAGCCTGGTAGCAGCCTTCTCCGTTGACGCAGTGTAGTAGTCATCTTGGGTTTATCTGATCTATGCAGAACCAAAAACACCAGTCCTAAGCAGTAGGCTAATATCTCCAGTTTTCAGCTCTTGAGGGAAACAAAACGAGACCTTTATCACCTCAATATTTTTATTTTATTCACTAAATCTCTTTTAATGGCAACAGGAAGGTGGGACGTACAGGAGTGAAGGCAGGAGGCAGAGTACATTAACTGTTCCTGTATGCATAATACATCCATTGGCAACAACACATTCTTTTAGACAATGTTGGCACAGTGTAATCACATGATAAAGGACTACTTGTGGAATGGACACAAACCTAAAATCAGCATGCAAATGTTTAATGAACCAGAGAGGAAAAGAGTCATAGCCTTTCCCAATGTGGAGCTGTATAATTGCAGCGGCTGAAATGATCAAATTGGCCTCGACTGGCAGCGGCTCACACCTTGGACTTGCCTCATTCAAACCAATTGAAACCCCTTCACAAAATGCTGCAGGTAATGTGGCTGGATGGGGAAAATAATCCCATCCTGCAACATCCTGGGTAATATCCTGTCATTTATATAGGCAAAGTTACACAGGATGCTCAGGATGCCCCAAAGCAGACATGTCACCTATCTGGAACAATCCACCTTTAAAGATAGAAATCTTTCCTGTGGATATTGTGTCTGAAGGGGAACCTGAAAAAGTTTGGAGAGTTGTATTAAGATGTGGTTTTCCTGTCATTTAAATAAACAAGTGAAGGCTTAAGGGCCAGAAGAAAGGAGACTTTTGGTGGTATATACACCTAAGTACTAAAACAGCATCAGGCATTAAAGCCAGGAGTAAGAGAAAATGTGAGGGAAGTTTTTTTTGAGCCCCCTAATCCGTTTACACAGTCTCAGTTATGTTTTTTACATCCTGGTTGTTTATGTCCACTGCAAAATACACGAAGAATGATCTAAATTACAACACTGAGGAGGATGCATGGGAAAATCCTGAACACCTGGTGGTCCACCAGGGACATCTGTGGTAAATTTATACGTTATAAAACTTTACACTGGTATTAGTTTACACCACTAAGGCTGTGCAGAATGGGCATGTTACAGAATGACTTGTACTTGAAGTGTAATACAGTTTGGGGGTTCTTACACTCAGTTGGGAATGATCTTTTGGTTTTCTTTCAGGAAAGAGGTTATTGGTAAGCTGGGGGAATGACTGGGAAAACCTCAACAGGAAATACCCCCCCCCTCCACCGTCTGCCAAACTGGGAGAAACATCAGAATCACCATCCGGAATACCAAAAGCAGAATTTGCTTAATCACAGTGGCTAGAATCACTCTTCCTCACTGGAAGAGTCAGACCCGATGGGCATTTACTGAATGGCCTAACCTGATAATGCCTCTTATGAACAGATGATAGCAAAGCTGAGTGATGAAAAGAGTCAGTTTGACTGCTGTGAGGTCATTTTAATGATATAAAAGTGGAACAAATGCTTGTAACACGGGAAGGGAGGAAAACCTGCATTATGTTTGTGTGATGAGTTATGCTTTAGAATGGATTTATTTTATTGCTTTATTTGTTGACATTTTTCTGTATTTTATTTAACATGGTTTTGTTAAAGATTGTTATAAACCTGAATAACTTATACATAAACTTATTTTGCAATATTTATCAGAGCACGAAAGGATATTTAAACTTTACCAGGTGTTAATGGAGGTGTGAAAATGCACACATCTGGAGTGGAAACAGCAAGTGTAAAATAAAAATCCAGTTACAAAACCACTTTTTTTTAACACTTTCACCATCATCTTTCATGCCCAGATATACGAGAACTACATCCATGTTAACAGAGAAAACCTTTAAGAGAACAAAACATCAGAGCTTCATAACGCAGCACAAAAGTGTTAATAATTTTACCACAGTAGGTTAAATCACCACAACCAAACAAGGAGAAAGACCACCCACACAGTTCCTATGATGCAGAATTAGCATATCTTGGCTGTGATTGTGCATGGTTATGCATTAACAACTCAATGCTTTGACACGTTCCCTCTCAGTAGCTGTTCGCTCCGGCTAGGAGACACACTGGAGTGGTCGACACAGGGATTAACAGTAGCGAGGGATGCAGCTTTACAAGGAGCATAATACCTGTAGAGCACTTCTGAATAGAACCTTGCCTGTTAATGACTGTTGCACTTTTTTGTGCCTGCATAGGTTTTTGCTCCAGTCTGCTGTATCGCAGAATAACAGGACTTGTCTTTGGCAGCCGCGCTCCAGCTCGGCAAATGACTTCCAAAAGCTGAGCAAATCCACTTCTGTGAGGTGAAGTATATTTCTGAGAATTGTTCCCTGCTCTCTTCATCTTCAGTGAGTTCTCTCACCTGCATTGGCTGCGTATGCGTAGTAAAAGCTCTCTCTGTACCTACCCACCGGTGCCTGTCATCATTGTGACATGCAGCTGAAAAACCTTCTTTCAGCTATCGATTGGCTCATTCTGGCTCTCAGCTGTGGATGAGGCAGGGATGTGCTCATCAGAATGAAGAGATGAGAGAACTGGTGAGTTGAATCATTACATTGGCAGCCGTGGAAGTAAGGTCACTCCACTTGGAGGTCTTCATGCTGAGGGGTTATGGAGATATTTACCCATGGAGAGGATTCAAAGTGTTGGACTATGAGTGTGAGCTTTTGTTGGGAGGAGGAATGTGTTAACTGTGTTGCTTGGAGAGGAAAACTAAGGAGCTGATTCATTGATTATCACAAGCCATCACAATGATCGACTCTCACTTGTCTGGCTCTGTAGGGAGCTACAATACCAGCTCTACCACCACAAGTGACTGGAACATCACTGGCAGTGGCCCGTGGTTATTGGCCTTCATGCTGACTGTTATCATCCTCATGACAGTCTGCGGCAACATGCTGCTCATAGCCTTGGTGTTTGCCCATCGCTCATTGCGCTGCACCTCAAACTGCTTCCTGGTCTCTTTGTTCTTTTCGGATCTAATGGTGGCGTTAGTGGTGATGCCTCCGGCCATGCTCAATGTGCTGTGTGGGGCCTGGGTGCTCTGGCCTGCCTTTTGCCCGGTTTGGCTTTGCTTTGATGTCATGTGCTGCAGTGCATCTATCCTCAACCTGTGTGTGATCAGCCTGGACCGTTACCTCTTTATCATCTCACCGCTGCGCTACAAGCAGAGGATGACCCCACCTCGTGCGCTACTTCTAGTGGGGGCAGCTTGGGGTTTAGCAGCATTGACTTCTTTCTTGCCCATTGAGATGAAATGGCACAGTTTAGGTCACAGGAGCGGATACTCACATGAACCCGAAGTCAGCATTAATAACAATAGTTCTTCTGAAAAATTGTATCTAGAATCCTATTTTCAGCTGTCACCATCAGGAAGCCCTTCCTTTCAGTGCCGCCTGCAGGTCACCCTGCCATTTGCTCTAGTGGCATCTGTGCTCACCTTCTTTTTGCCCTCCAGTGCAATTTGCTTCACCTATTGTCGGATTCTTCTGGCAGCACGAAGACAGGCGAAGAGGGTCGCGGCACTGAGTAACCCACCACACCAGTATCACTCCCTTGGAGAACCCTCTCGACCCCCTTCACCTGGAGTTGCTGCAAGCCAAGCTCAGCAGGATGGAGATGACTGCAGTCATCAAGGACCTCCTATGTCACAAAATGCACTGGTAAGACAGAATATTGGTTTTTACAAAACAGCCAGAGCAGAGGGTAATTTGTGTATAAATTAATTTGTAAGTAAAACAACAGCAACATCACAAAAAATGTGATGCTGAACTTTAACTGGAGCAGACCCATATAGAAAATTATTTTCTGAGTAGAGAAGTTAGCCCATAACAAGCTAATAAAAATTCTTACATGCTTTTAATATTATAAGTTAAAAGACATAATAATGTTCATGCTTTAAAAATATTTTATGCTATGTTTAAAAATGTGCATAGGTTTAAATCTAGATGCAAAACCATAAACAATTATTCTGATTAAAAAAATAGCAATAAAGACCAGGCAGCTACATTATTAAGACAGATAAAATCATCAAAACTAAAAAATCTCAGAAAAAAATAGATTTAAATTGTAATTATTTAAAAAGTCACACAGACACACACAGAGATTTCAATAGCTTCATAAAATGAAATATTTAGCTCGGTTGACATGGCAAGGACCTTGGAGTTCTATTGAGGACTGAAACTTAAAATATAGCAAATCTTATCAAGAGTGAATCAAATAACAGTCAACTATGCAGTGTAAATGCTAGTTTATTGCAGGGACAATTACAAGCTGATTTAACATTTACTTAATTGAAGTAGATTTAAAAGCATTTCTTAGTCCATCAGAAGACAATCTATATTATGTATGAAGCATAGCATATGGGATGAATGGAGTAAATCAAGGCATTTTTTTCAGGAGAATTGGTCTTTTTTTAGTTAAAAGTTATATACACGTGGTCAGAATTAATCCTGAAGGGAATCGCTTGATTCTAATTACCAATCCTTCATGGATCACACCTCGATAAACAACCAGAAATAAAGCATTCTCGCTATTCATTCATTTTATATTAATCCAAATCTGGTAGTAGATAAACTGTAGCCTATTCCAGCAATTAGCAGGAGCAAGACAGGGTACATCCTGGACAGGTCACCAGTTCAGTCAGGGACATCACAGAGAGACCAACACTCATTTTCGCTCACATTCACAATTTAAAGTCGCTAATTAACTGAACACCCATGTCTTTGGATGTTGGGTGGAAGCTGGAGTACCCAGAGAGAACAAACTGTTTAGACCCTAACCCCCCGGGCAGGGCTCATACCATCAACCTTCTTGCTGTGAGGCCACAGTGCTAACCACTACTCCACCATGTAGCCCTATTTTCTCAGTATTGCAATACACTATTGGAATATTGTTTTGTATACAGACGTGCTAATTGTTAAAACCAGTTCTTATATCAAAAGTCATGCAGTATTTGCAAAAGGCTAAGCAACTAGCATAGCATGTCATTATACAAAGGGATATAGTACATTTTTATTTCTGATACAATAACCATAAAATTATAAGTATGCCGTGTTCTAATTTTTCTCCTTTGTTCTCTACTGACCGCAGCCTTCAGTGAACAGCGAGCGGCGTCTGGCTCATAGGCAGGGTCGGAGGGCTCTGAAAGCCAGTCTCACACTGGGAGTCCTACTGGGACTCTTCTTTAGTGCTTGGTTACCATTTTTTATCACCAATATGGCTCAGGTAAGTAGAAGCACCTGACACTGGATGTTGAAATCAGGCCAGTAATGGATAAAAAAATGGATGAAAAACATTACAAACACATTTTTATGATAAAATTCAGTCTATGAAAGAATCTTTTCCGTCCATTTTAAATCAGTAAATTATTATTTCTACACTATATGTGGGCTAAGCATGAAAACAGGGATATGTAAATGAAAAGAGAATAAAGAAAGATAAAAAACACTTGGATACAAAACATTTTTCATCTTCGCATCACAACCTTGCCAAGTGGAACAAGTGCAGAAATAGATTGGCATTTTAGTTTTGTGCATCTGACTCATGCCAAAGTCAGAAAAACAAATTCTTTAAGCACCATTTGCAACTCTTTTTTCATTTGCTTTTTGATCTTTGTTTGACTGAGGTTAATAAAGACTCTAATTACTCAATGAAATAAAGAAGGCTGCAAGAAAAATGAGAAAAACCTCCCTGAGCCTAGATGAATGTGAAAAAACAACTTAATCTAAATTGGTAATGACACTTGTCCTGTTTTTCAAGCTTTCAATGATCCAGTCATTATGACTTCCCATCTGTGTTCTCTCGCGTTCCCCCTGCATGATACTGAGCGCAGAGACTTGACTGTCTGTACTCTCCTTTCTTTTCACACTCAATGTGGCATGTGAAACGCATACCCCGCCTCCCCGTCTCATCTTGGTAGTATTGGAAGCTCTCCTCCAACAGCTGTTTCCTCCTTCACTGTTGCTCTCTAATCATAATGGTTATGTTCACAATCAGTGGGCCACATTCACCAATATCTTCATATAAATCCTCTTAAATTTGTTCTTAAGTTGTGTTTGAAGGAAGGAAAACTAGACTAGAGGATGGTCATGGCAGGGGAAACTAAAAATCTATATTGTGATTATACTCTATATTTAGCCATTTTAGTGGTCTTTAATGAAGCCCTGACTATCAAAAAATGCAGCCTTGATATATTTTCCTGTACTCACAGTTAAATGTAAAGATACACCTGGTTCATCCATAACACCACTGTAGCAGCAAACTAGAAATGTTATAAAGAACAGGGGGAGATATTAATCCAATGTTCCAGTCACAAAATGCAAAGCCTGCTAATTCTAAGTGGCTTACTATGGCAGACCACTACATTAGGATTCAACCTCTTTTAGTGTGTGTGTATTGCCTGCCATTAACATCTTTTAACCATTTGCCTCATACAGCTCTTTATTTTTATATGCTTTTTAATACTGGATGTGCCTGTTTGACAGGCATTTCTGCACAAAAGAATAAAATATGAATAATTAAAAGAGAAATCATGAAACTAATATAACATCGGTGCCAGGCACATTTATTTACCAAAAGTAATTCATCACTTTTTTTAGTTACTTTGCCCAAAAACTAAGTAGTTACAGAATTAGGGCACTATAAAAAATCCCAGCTTATTTAGGAAAGTTTTAGGAAATTGTTCCGTTATTTTTTAGTTAAAAGTTAAATCTATGTTTCTTTTAATTACTTTAGTTACTAGAGCTAACTTATATTACACGTTAATGAAAACCCTAAAGGTTCATTAACGGAAGAGCACGTACTGGCTAATCAGGTCTAATAATTAATAGCTGGGCTGTCTACCTCAGAAAAGTAAGAAAAAACCACATATTTTGCTCTAATTCAGCAGGCTCTTTTGTAACTATTCATCCATTTTCCAAACCGCTTGATTTTTTTAAGTTGTTTATTGATTTCAGGGTTGCGGGTAGCTGGAGCAGCACTGTGGCCTCACAGCAAGAAGGTTGCTGGTTCGAGCCTTGGCTCGGGCGGGGGTCCAACCAGGGACCTTTCTGTGTAGAGTTTGCATGTTCTCCCCGTGTTAGCGTGGGTTCTCCCCGTGTTAGCGTGGGTTCTCCCCGTGTTAGCGTGGGTTCTCTCCGGGTACTCCGGCTTCCTCCCACAGTACAAAGACATGCACCTTGGGGATAGGCTGATTGGAGACTCTAAATTGCCCATAGGAGTGAATGTGTGTGTGTGCATGGTTGTTTGTCTGTGTGTGTTGGCCCTGTGATGGACCAGCGACCTGTCCAGGGTGTACCCCGCCTCTCGCCTGATGTCAGCTGAGATTGGTTCCAGCCCCCTGTGACCCCATTCAGGGATTAAGCGGTAGATAATGGATGGGTGGATGGGTAGCTGGAGCCTATCCCAGCATTCAATGGGTGAGAAATGGAGTACACTCTGGACAGTTCCCAGTCTTTTGTAACCATGCTATGCAAAATAGCATAGATAAAACATCATACACATTATAACCTCTGCCAACCGCAGAGGTTATGTTTTTACCGCCGTTGGTTTGTTTGTCTGTTTGTGTGAAACATATTTAAAAGGTTATGGACTGATTTTGATGACATTTTCAGGAAATGTCCCATCTGGGACACGGGACAGCTGATTAAAATTAGGAGGTGATCCGGATCACAATCTGGATACAGGATTTATTAAAAAGATTTTTTATCATTGCGAGATGGGACTGTTTTCAGCTTATTCAACTCTTATAAAAGGTCATACAGCCATGACCTGCATGAGGGGAATTTATATAAATTATGAAGAAATATGAATAGCTTTTAGCTATGAATAATCTTTAGCTTTTTCCAGAGTTGATAAAGCACATTTCTACCAGCTGTGGCATAATTTTAAGAAGCTGCATCTAATGAATCCTCCAGATCTTAGAGACAAATTTCTAGATACCAGTCACTGAATGGGCCCAGTGTTCTAAACTGTAAAATGACTGAATAAGACGATTTTAACTTTAAAACACAATGCTGCAACTATTTCTGAAACAGTGATGTAAATGACTGTCAAAACAATTTAATTCTGTGGTATAAAAGTAGTAGAGATAATCAAATAAGGTATATATAACAATTATAAGGTAAATATAACATTATAGCTAAGAGATATGACATGTTCATGTTAAATAAATGCTTTGGACTAACAAATAGCCTTGCTGTTCTGAATCATGAACAAAGAGCCAGTAAGAGCTTAGAGATTGGAATCACATTTAAATGGCAAAATACACAATTGGTAGATGCATTTTATTCAAGGGTAAACAAAAGCCTTGAATATTAAAACCCCCCACACAATGCTCCAGTTAACTGTCAAATGTCTGTATTGATTGAGGCAATATTGTCTGTAATAACCAACCTCAGGGCTCCCAGTATACTGTAGCAGGTATTTGCTTTGTATTAGCTGTTGCACTTTTCTCTGGTTTCAGGAAAATTATGAGTATCAATCAATCAGACCTGATCTGAATATTTACTCATTGTATTTGTGCATACTCTGGCTCTTCTTAAAGCTTCTTAAATACTTTCTGTATTAATAAGTTACATATTTTCAGACTTATTTTGTAACATTGATCATTTTTCATGTAATTAAGTTTTTGTTTTAATCAAACTTTTTACGGTCCAGGCAGTATGCGAATGCGTTCCCCTTGCGCTCTTTGATGCCATCACCTGGCTGGGTTACTGCAACAGCACAATGAACCCCATCATCTACCCGCTCTTCATGAGGGACTTCAAGCGAGCCCTGGCGAAGCTCTTGCCCTGCTGTTCCTCGCGGTCACCCAGGCGACCATCACCAGTGCTTTCCATCTCTTTACGCAACTCAGGAGAGCCAAACGTTGCCAGCAACTCCCCCTCACCTCTGCCCTCTGACCCTACTCACCCCCCTGCCACTGCAACTGATGCTGTCAACCTGCTGGATGCGGAGCATGCTGGGATCGAGTTACCTCTGCTTCTTCCCAATCAGGTTCACACCCTGGATTGATTAATTACAGGAGAAAAGACAGCTAATAAGTGAAGCAAGGGTTTATAATGGGAGTGATTCATGTCGCTTATTGAAAAATGAATGAATTCCTATGAATTAAGATGCTTCACCTGAGAAAAGCTGAAAAAGAAAGATTTAGACATGTAAAAAATTCAGCAAGCCTGTTGCTTCTTCGTTGATTTGTTGGAAAGAAAAGGGAGAAACCACAGTATGCTTGACATTCCCAATTCATATCATTTCAAGCTTTAGAGTATTTCCAGTTTTCAGTGCCAGTACAATGTAACTAAACTCTCAGTACGATTCACGTTGCATCCTTATAGAGGGAGCAAAAATGACTGTGAAGAAAACACATTCACAGAACTGCCCCCAGCCTTATGGAACTCAAACTGTTGTGATATTATCCATGGCAACCAAGCTAACGGATAAAAATAGACAGGATGAAGGGAACAGTTATCACCTATTTTGTAGCATCTAAAACCTGAAAACAACATATATATCACATGTTTTTGATTTCACAGCTAATGAAGAACAAAAGACTCCATCTACAGTTTGATAAAGAAAAAATTCCTTTAAATTCTACATTATCATTAAATGAATAATTCAGCTTAAGCAGTGAAGCGAAGATGTTTTGTCTGTAGAAGCTGCCATATGTGTGCGCTGGCTCTTGTGCAGTCTGTGGCATGTCATTGTGTTATGAATGAAATGCATATTTTCTCAGTGAGAGTTTGCATGAAGCAGCTGGTCCTGGAACAGCTGTTTTCATGTAGTCCAGTGTGCATCATCCCAGCTCCATGATACGTGTTCATTATCAAGGCCAGCCTCCTCTGCATGCTCAAACTGGGAACTTAAATCCGAGGATGTGGCATTATCAGTAGACAGTATATTGTTCTTGACTGAGAGCTGACCGTCTGATTCCGTCTCAGTTAATGAGTCCAATAGATCTGAAATATCAGGGATGTCCCAGCCATCACCCATCTCCTCAGTCTCTGCCAATTCTTTCCGATCTTTGCTCTCTTGTGAACAAGTCTCGGCCTTCTCAGCAGGGTTATGTGTCATGCTCGGTCGTTGCTCCTTGGTTTGCTCAGGGATACCCACTGTCATCTCTGAAACTGTTAAAGACTGAGGAAGAGCAAAGGAAGCTCCTGGAACTTCTTTGGTGGGAACTCCTACTGCAACCAAGATGGTGTCCATCTGACGCATATAGTCTAAGTGACCTTTCACCTGAAAAGAGGAAACATTTTATTACCCACGGCCAAGATAATTGTTCTCATTTCTCTGTAAATGATAGTTTTTGTTTATTAGTTTATGCAATTAGCCATTTATTTATGGTACAAGCTATTTTAAACACTCCACTTTACATGACCAAGTATAAACCGTACGATGTTTCTGTCATGTCTTATGTTTTTAATGTAAAATGGTGTAAAATCTCCAATGCTTTACGTGCTATAACTAAACAACTGCACTGTATAATTTTGTTAAAGTGTGTTTGTTTTAAAGGGGTTTGGCTGTGAACTGAATCCAACCAGAGGGTGCCTCATTTGTTTCTAAGTGGCATTTAGACAACTGTCTCATTTAAATAAAACTATTTAAGAATTTATCATCAATAACAACATTTTCTTATAATGTTCTAATATTAAAAGACATCTTGTTTCCAGGCAGCTGCATTTAGAAAGAAATAAAACAGCTTCTGGGCAAGGCTACGTGCACAACTGCAGACAATGGAGAGTTTACAAAGCAGCTTGAGGGTCAGTAGTTAGCCATTGTTATTCAGTGGAGATGAAAACAAAGCGGCACAAAACCTGTGCTAAACGGCAAAGCTTTGACTTATCTACTATATTTCATAAGGGCTAATCTCAAAGTAAACCATAAGGAAGGAGTTTAAATGAATAATGTAAGAAAAAAGTGTCTAAAGGCAGCGAGTGTGGCAGAACTAACCAGCACAGGAATGATCAGCCACGGCTGTACATGTTTAGCATTGCCTTTACAACCTGTCCCTGAGTGGCAAACAAACTTAAAGATTCCTGCTACTAAAGTATCAGATCAGCAACCGGGTATTTTTGAAAGACTTGTGAGGTTGTATGCATGTTGAATGCATGTCTTTTGGGAGTGGTGCTGTTAATGAAGGAATGTCACTGCTTGTCTAATCAAATTTTATTAATAAAGCACTTTAGTGTTCAAAAAGCAACACGGCGTTTATGCACAGTCACACTAATGCATGCACATTCACACAAAAACAAAGCTCATGTTCACCCAGAATAATAAATATTAAGTTTAAAGCTGAGCTAAAAAGGTACTGTAGTTCATGAGACTCTTTTAAAACCCATGAATGTCTGCATCTCTCTGGCAGGGTGATCTGCGGTCGAGGGTCATAATGAGCAAACAAGGCCTCTCTATAAGTTTAAGTGCTGACTTTAGGAACAACTAAAAAGGCGGTACCAGATGACCTCAAACATAAGAGACAGATAAATAGTCAGGGACCACTTGAATGATTTAAAAGAGAACAAAATCTATGTATCTAAGCAGCTGTCATGATGAACACCAACTGATGCTTCACAGTGGCTTTTCAGAGAAGGTGAAAACCATAAGATGGTAAACTCTCATCGCTTTCACATTGAGCTGTACTTTAACGCCTAATGTAAATGTAAGATCTAACTCACCACAGAAGAAAGATCCACGTTGATAATTCGTCGGTCCTGGATGTTGATTGGCTGCAGCCCAGCAACAGACAGCTGTGCAGCTGAGCTGCGGTACAGAAACCCGAGGAGCCAGTCCCCTCTTGGTAGGTGGATAATTAAGAAACCAAACAGCAAATCAAAAAATCTTGATGGTGTAACGACACATTTCAAATAAAAAAATCCGCAAGTAGTTATCGTGAAAAATTTCAGGAGGGATCATTACCTGCAGTATCCATTTACTATTTTTCCAGCCACTACTTTTGTCATTCTCTCCCAGGCCTTTTCAGAGCCATCCACCGGAGCCCCCAGGAGGACCACATCCTCAATGACTCCCTCACTTCCTGAGGATTTATACCAACACTGGTTATTACAATTTGGTACAAAAACATATAAGGTATAGATGTACACAAGTCACAATCAGTCACCAATAAATGTTTTCTGCTTTATAAATAATTAGTGGGAAAGAAGGCTTAATGTGACTCATGAAAGTCATGACACCATACCTTGATCAGTGGCAAGCTCCTGTAGACAGTAGTAGATAACTCTGGCTCCGAGACTGAAGCCTATTAAACTAACGGGCCGCTTTCCCTTCAAGTACAGACATACAAAGTAGTAGCTCTCATTGTCTTGTGTTTACTGCACAAAGGCAGGAGATTTTTCTCTAAAAACATGGTGGTAATCAAACTTTAAAATTATATTATATCATTTATTTAAGTTATTTCTAGTATTTGTGCAATATTGCATATGAACTGCAGCTACCAAATGAAGTGAAAAAAATCAATGTTAAACAATATGAAAGTAAGCACTTATTATATTGAGATTGAGCTGACTATGTCATGCTACAGTAAGGTTTATATTTGGCAGGTAACATAGTCAGAATACCTGCTGCCTGCTTCTCAGAAGCTGTGCCAGGTGTTTTCCCACCTCAGCCGAGCGGTTTAGACAAACACACCAGGGGTTGTCGATCACGCTGGCTGCTGCTAGCAAGGATGCGGGCCATGTCAGTGCAGTCACAATGCCTGAAAATGTGGGAAGATAGTAAGGGAAGGATCCGTACCACAAAAAGACTATGGTTAATAAACGAGTCAATATTGTTAAATCAAAATATATCTCTTCAAATGCATTTACTGGAGAGGCCATTCCTTCCAAAATGCTCAACTCAACAATATAACCAACATTTCACAAACACTTGTGCATCTAAATACATCATCCAGCAACTAAGAGCTTCCTGCACGGTCGTCCTCCTACCTGAGAGCACCGTGTACTTCAGGGCTTCCTGAGCCACCATGCTGACTAGTCCATCCAACAGAGAGGTCATGGCTGAACCCAGATCCCTGAGGAAACGGGACTCCCACACCAAGCAGTACTGTTCTCCACATTCACCCAAGCTGCACCATGGGGCCTGGAAAGAACCTGGAACACAATACCTTTGTTTTAATGGAAGAATACATAGAAGCAGCACTTATGTTAAGTGTTTTTTAGGCTGTTGTAAGTGAAGTGGGTACTAAATTGTAACTGAGTAGGGTTTAGTGGAACAGATATGTATTATTCTCTGTAAAAGCAAAGTTTGAGTGTTTTTTTTTAGCTTGTTTTGGTTTTGTTTGTTTGCATAATATGAAGTGGGAATAGAAAAATGCCTAGCTCATACTTACTACATCATTTTTTTATAGTTGTTTTTTATAAATTAATGGTTTAATTGACTGGGATAACCACATGCAGCTCCATGGACAGAAATGATTGTTCACTTGTTATTTGGACATTATGTTTCCCCTGTGCATGTGGATGTGACAGTTTTGGCAATAATTATGCTGGATTTGTTCAGCGCAGACTAAACTGTTTAAAGTTCATACGTTTTTGGATCAATCTCCACACACTTTTTGTGTAAGATCTTACTCTAATAGATCACCTTTGGGTTGTGGTTGAATGGGAGATTTGTATCACTACAAATCTGCAGCAACTGTGTGATGTCATCATATCATTATGGGCAGTTTTAAAAACAAAAATGGATCCAATTAGATATTAGCTAAGTGTAGCTAATAAGGTCACAAGTTAATGTGTATTAAGATAGAAGGTTTCCTCATATTACCAACTGCTTAATACAAGTATTTCAGAATGATTACAGTTACACAGCAGAAGCCATACTTACTGTATTTACCACTACAGAGCCAACCAGTTACTGCGATTGTCAGGTGTAGATGCTTCCCAGAGCTCAGCGGCAGGAATTCAAACTCCTCTATTGCCCCAACACACTTATTCATCTTATAACCTGCAGAAACAACATAAAAGTGGTGAATGACAGAAATCCTGCTGAAGAAAAGAAATACTTTATGTCATGACAAAGCCATCTATTCATAATGTTAGGTCTGCATGCTGGGGTTGATTACTTCTTTTCACACATAATCATTTGCTGCTCTTACCTGTCAGTCCAGCCCCTGCTGCACCAAACAGAGAGGCCATTATTGCAATGCCAGTGGCCGAGCCCAGGACAGCCGCACCTCCTGCCCCAAGCACAGCGCCAGCTCCTGCTGCCACCAAAGGTGCAGCCATGCCACCTGTTACACCTGGCAACAAGATCACAGGCAGTACAGAGCAGAAAATTAAGCCACAACAAATACCTGTAGCAAAGAATACGAAAGGCAAACTCTTGAAAATATGTGAAGTGATGCAAATCCTCTGGCACCTCCCCAATATTCATCTGTTGAATTGATTAGTTCTTATAAATCAGAACAGGAATATTCACCAATCACAGTCCCTCCACCCACTGTGGCCAGCCCGATGAGAAGGTAACGCCTTAACTTCCGCCCTCTTTCTCTCCTAAGTCGCCTCGACGACTCCTCTCTGGTGAAGGTACAGTGAGAAAGATAATCTGTGTAAGTTAAAAGGTTTATTTTGTTGTCAAACTATTTGATATGACTTGCAATCCTCTTGAAAAACAGATTAGCTCTTGTTTAAAGCGAGGGAATCAAAACACAAGTTTGGCTGCAATACTGTGCAGTTTTATAAAACAAGTTATTTATTTCTTATTCAATATTCCACCACCATCCTACAACTGCTTACTCGCTCTCCTCTCCTGCTTCCCTCAGCCTTTCTCCCAGCGTCTCCTCAAACTCCTCCAGCTGTTGTGGAGACACTCGTAGCAAACAGCTAACATGCCGGATAAGGACCCTCGCCCTGGCATCATACTGACCTGAGCACATGAGACAAGTTTCAATACAACCGGTTTTCATTCATTTACACTACCTTACACAATTAAGAGACTCGTACCGTCTTTTACAGAAAAGGACACCAGATCCTGCAAAACAAAAGCAGAGATGCTTAAGACAAGCATGCTTTAGAAATAAGTCAATATATATTATGAATCATTAAGATTAAGCTATTGACAAGGTTGTTTTGATAATAAAATATGCAACATGAATATGCTTTGTGTACATTCTACATTAGGTACATGTGATTAGTCCAAAAGCCATTTTACTTTAATCCTTTGTTCAGAACAGAGATGAAATGGATGTTTTAAGGGCTACTTTAGTTGTTTGTCTGCAAGCTAGATTATGCAAAAACTGATTAAGACAATTATGTAAATCATGCAGACGTGTCAAAGATGGGAGAAAAAATGAGCCAGGATGATATTAATTTATCCAACTGCACTGTCTGATTTAAACTCTAGCTTATCATATAATTAATAGAAATGTCTTCATATTTTATCTTTCAGCTGTGCTAATAAACACATCTTCTACTCAACAGTCTCTTTGCCATTCTTAAAGGGGAAAAAGGGTGATTTGTTTGCTTGTTAGCCACCTGTATGATCAGGACGGCTCCTTCAGCCAGCATCCGATCTGCCTGAAGGATGGAGAGAAAGGTGTCAGAACCCTCAAACCCCAGTCCTGACAAAAAAGCCCTCATAACCGGCATCACAGACTCATCCAGGTCCAGCCAGAGGACCAACCCCTGCAGGTACTGCTCCCTAAACACACTGAAAAACAGAAAAGTACTCTCCATAAACAACAAAGTAAGACGAGAAACGCTTTAAAGGACACACAAGCAGAAGATCATCATGGTATTATCCTCTGCCCACCTGTTTTCAGATCCAGAAAACAACTGGCCCAATGAGACGCCACACAGTGCAGCATAAGCAAAGCGGCTCTGTTCACTCATCTGTCTGCTGACTGGTTTCTCTGGGATTTGATCACATGTGGCATCTTTTCCTGCACCTCCAGGGTCTGTAGTGATATATGTACAAAGCTGAATGATTAATCAGAGACAAGGAGTAAGAAACATCATAGAAAACAGTACATACAACTGTCACATGAAGCCAAACTTAACTTACATTAATGATAAGCAGACCAAAGATATGGATCATAATAAAAAGACCACCACTCCCACTTTAAATGTTAATAATTATAACACGGGGCTTAATGTCATGTTCTGTGGGGGTAACTTTAATCTTACACAACAAAATGATGACAAATAAACTACAATGGTTAAAATTTCTTCCTACTATAAAAGCAGGACCAGCAACACGAAACTGGGTTAAAATCTAACTTTACTTCTCATCATTTCTCTGATGGGCTGACCTGAATTCAGCATACCGAAGCAGTGACCCATTTAAACACAGTTTCTAACATTGTTCATTAAATAAAATAACGCAAACGAGAGAAATGTTGTGAAAATAAAGCAGTTAGCTGACAGCTGGCTTATACTCTGCTATGTAAACACACCAGCTAACGGTGTAAACAGAAACTTTTCACCACTAACACACTTTATCCTCTTCTTTTTTAAAACCGTCATAAGAAATGTAAGAGCATATTTTAGCTGTACCCGGTGATAAATTAGTGTCCCTGCTGCTTTGTTTATCCTCCATGTTTGCAGATGTCACAAGTTAACTCAACACAACGAACTTTTGTTGCATTCACGTGTTCGTCCTGGGCTCGGATTTTACAGCTTATCGCGATCGACGGGTTTCTGTGTCGGACAAATAGGCTCATCAATGCGGAAACATTCTGCTTTACGACTGTTTTATTTACAAACAGAAAAACAAATAAAATTCAGTTGTAAAATAAAAATAAATAAAAATTAATTTGTTCCTTAAAGTGGTTGAACTTTGTGAAGTTTAATATTTACCGATGTTGGGAAAGGCATCATTGGTCCTGAAGTTTAAGCTTACGTAACGTCCACGTGCACACGTAAAGCAGGGCAGAGGTTTACGCCTCGCTAAACTGTTTATTAATGATCCTGAATGCTTTTTTACTACTGTTTTAGAGCATTAAAACATAACGATTCAATGTAGAGTGATTTATATTAATCATCCAAACTCAAATATTCTGCTTTTGTCCTTTTTTATTTCTGTTTTTTTTTGTAAGCACCGCTGCCATAAAGAGTTGAGCTGGTATTACACTGTTGTAGCCAGTAGATGTAAGTGTAACATTTCCTCATACACATTTAGGACAAGGCAAGTTTATTTGTATGGCCTACATTTAATGCACAAGACAATTTAAGGTGTTTAGCAGCATACAAGCAAGTAAACGAAATAAACTTTCAAAGGACAAAGAATAAAAAAGAGGGGAAAGGTTTAGAATAAAAGTTAGTGTGTTGACATTTCAGTTATTTTGATAAAATGCAGCAATAATAAAGTGTGACTTTGATTTTAGACAGCTGGAAGTTTTAACAGACTTGGGGTTTTCTGTTCCACATGTGAGGAGCATAATCAATGGACTTCTTCCTGATGACCTGAGGGATCTGATCAAAGCCATCCCCTCAGCACACACAGCAATGCATGATCTTTTAAATGGATGATTATGCATTAAACACAGTCTCTTCTCATGAAAAAAACTTGGTATCACAGTTTGACCAGAGCTTTTTCAAGAACTGACACACTGGATGCTTTGCCTCAGAGACTTGGTGACTCTAGTTTGTTTATTAAACATCCTTTGAGAGATGTCAGGATCATGGAAGGCAGAAGAGCAAGCACATTTTACATTAATTGATTGATTTATTTAGAGCAATAGAAGAAAACTAATTGTTTATACTCTTCAGTGTAAAAAAAAGAGAGAAGCTAAAAGAAAAAAGAAAATAAATGCTTAGGCAGCATGCTCAATATGTATATTATTTTACATGCACAGATGCTAAATACATATCTATACCTATATATATAAACACAAACATACATATATGTGCATAAATATATCCATACATACACATACACTTACACTAATATACAATTATATAATAGCAAAAGATCAAAGACAATGAATGGTGGGAAAGCATGCTTACAGTCACAAATACTTATAGTAAAATAAATGTTATATTGAATAAATATGACCTTCACATGGATATGGAAAGTATGGTACAATATGTAGTATGAGACAGTGAAGTATTCACACACACACGATAGGATGGATGATCCATATGTAGGGTTCATATGGATGAAGTAAAATCCAACAGGAAAGGTTACTATATGAAGCTTGGATCTAAACTATGGAAATCATTTAGTCAGACAAATGTCACAGATAAAAGCTCTGCAAAGGCTGGATCCAGAAAATAAGTCAAGTTTAAACAATTTCAGCAAATCTCGATAACATGGTGAAGAAAAGAGACGGGAAGCAGGAACTAGCTTAAGTCATAACCATAACCCTTCAAGAAATACCAGAGAGATCAAACAAGTAACAGACAATCTGGCAAAGGGAACAAAAATGATGAAGATATACGAAGTGCACTGATTACAACCAGGTGCTGATATTCCTGAAGGGAAGAGGCGGATCATCAACTAAACACAAAACAGGTGTGAAGCAAACCAAATACAAATCTATCTATCTATCTATCCATCCATCTATCTATCTATCTATCTATCTATCTATCTATCTATCTATCTATCTATCTATCTATCTATCTA
>JBAMHV010000014.1:20043222-20082114 GCA_037177535.1 Pseudomugil gertrudae
TATCTATCTATCTATCTATCTATCTATCTATCTATCTATCTATCTATCTATCTATCTGTCTGTCTGTCTGTCTGTCTTTATGTAAATATACTTTGTTTCTAACTTAAAGCTTCCTCTTGTGTTTATACGTTATCCTCTGTTGATGACATCTACATTTAATGACATCAGTTTTGGAAATGCAACAGTTTCATAGAAGGAGAGACTCTTTAGCCCCTTGAGCGTTTGCAGCAGGGTGACAGATATCCTCTGTGAGTCTATGCATGTTGAGGAGTGCAGTTTTCTTCTCTGACATCTGCTGCTGGCACCAACATCAGAGCCAGCGACTGAAAAACCGGAACAGATTGATGAAGAAGCCTGGCCGTGTGCTGGACACTGCTGAGGAGCTGATTGTGGAAAAATAAATGTTACTGTAAAATAGCTGTGCAATGTAACATCAATTCTACATGCTTTATACAAAAACATTGCAGAGTAGAATGCTACAAAAATATTTTATTTTATTGTGTCACAGAGCAACAATATTTACCTCAACAAAATGTCATTTAATTAATCAGGGATTGCATAGTTTCTTATTCTGTATTTTTCATGTTAAACATATTGCAATATTTGTTATGGTGTATATTCTGTCAATATTTGGTTTGTAGATGTGTGGTAACATACGCTAATGTACGTAGCATCAACCCATTTTCTTTACCAGATTTACCAGAACAGCTACTGAGAGGCAGGGAGCCAGGACAGGTCGCTATTCCATCACAGGGTCCGTTGTTGTACTGTATAATAAAACAATAAAAATAAAATCCTATTGAGAAACAGCAAGTACACAGTAGCAACAACATTGTAGAATGAGATATAGTGAAAATAAAGAATATAATCAGCTGAGATGACAAACGTGGGTGTGAAACCTTTTTCTTCTCATTCTGATTGAACACAAACAACCCTAACTCCAATTTCTGTAAGTTAGGATGTTAAATGTAAATAAAAACAGAATACATTGATGTTCCCAATTAACATCTTCATGAGTCCATTTTTCCAACAAAGCTAATCAGTGTGAACATTTCATGTCTTTTCTTGTGGTGCGTTCAATTAATTTAGGTTAATAAATGAATGTGCAAATCATTGTGTTTTCTTTTATTTTTACTTTCACAAAGCCACAACCTCATCGGGATCAGGGTTGCATTAGAAATACATACAAGTTGCCTGAGGAGTTTGAACAATTCTTGCTATATTCTAGGTTATCCCTGTTAGGCATTGTCTGACCTCCACCTCCTCCTCCACTCCCATCCCACCACAGCCGAATCACATTCACCCGCTTTCTCTTCCTTTTTTGTGTTTTCTGGTCTGAAATTCTGAGGAATGTCAAGAGTCCAAGGCCAACAACGTTTGAGAGGGTGGACGCAGTTTCCAAGCAGGTCTTGGTGTGGGGGAGTAGTTTGTGCTTTGTCAAATTAATATCCTGGCCTTGTCAGAGAGGAATCTGCAAACCTGTGTAAGCTGTGTTTGTCTGCCTCTGAAAGGCATCATGTTGAAAGTGTCTGCTGGAAGTCTCAAGAGTAAACTAAACAAGTCTTTATATGTAGCAGAACTGCAGCCTATAAGTGACTCACCAGAAAGTATGAAACAATTAATCTAAACCCATTTAAAAGCAACGAGTGAAGACATTGTAGGCATTCTCAGATCAGAATTGATAACCTATTTTATTTTTGGTGAGTCTTTGTGATGGGAGAAAATGAAAGCTCAGCCTGCTAAAACAGAAATAAATCCCCAGGTGTTGATAAGCAGTGATGGAGACAACAATATGAAATGAACTGTTGCTGCACCATGAATAAAACTGTGGCCAATGTCTCAGCCAAACAGCACTTTACATTTCTGCTTTAATCATGGCATCTAGGTGTTTTCAGGCTCTTTAAGGATTAGAAAAACATATTTACAACTATCCAACATGCAAGTCCTTTGCAAAATATGCCCCATTTAGTTTAATTTAAACTTTCTATTTGCTAAAAATTTACAACTCATCTTTAATCTGATGCAATTTTCCAGCTGGGAAACCTTTAAATCTGCTTGTGTCTTTGCAGATATTTCACTGCTTGCATCATTTGGTTTAAAAGGGATCGGGGAATTTCAAATCCCTTCATTACTCCTCTGTTTATGTCTGTGACATGTACTTTGCTTGTTTTAAAATATACAATTTAAACATCTTTCTGTTGTTTAGACTAATGTAAAAAAAATATGCAGCGTTGATGTCAAGTAATACGCATGCATGTCACACTTCACAGACAGAATAATTAATGAGCATTAATCTATCAGGTGCAGGGTTTCAGACACTGTGAGCATGTACTTAGACACGCTGCTTTGAGACAGATGCTGAAATGTTTACAGAAACACAATGTTTTGTGGCTTAGGGTTTAGCATATTTATTACAGTAATCCAGAAAGATTTTGCAATAATATATTTTACAAAACTGAGAAATATTTCAACTCAGAACCGTTTGCTTCTGTTAAATAGGAAGGTGGGCTTTTTATGAATCGAGCCAGCAGCCTATCATTCATATATCACCCCTGGGCTAAAATCCCTCTTTCCTCTTGTACCTGAGCTGTGTGTGTGTGTGTGTGTTTTAAGCCTTACAATGGATTACTCATTGAAACAAAGACAGGCAGAGCTGAAGCCTGACATGTTCAAACACAACACCCTCCCTGTACACCCCAATACTACATCGCCAACAGATAATGTCAGACATTTCCTGGGTGGCTGGGTGAAACCAAGGTGGAATGGACGGTACGACCTGCGGGACGGTGTGGGTGTGTGTATCTACAGGGTGCAGGAAAAGGCAAAATAAATAACAGAGAAAGCTGAAACATAAAGCATGTGCAGAATGTGCTTTAAAGTGAAAGGTGCAGATTTGAGTAAAGAGTTGGGTTCGGCTGTGGATGACAGGTGATTGTGTTAAACGGGCAGGATAGGCCAGCTTGGCTGTCTATTTCGTCACACCTGGTGAAGTGTTTGAGATAAAGTTTCAACCTTTCTGTTGTTCCTTATGTGATAAGACTGCAGCACAAAACGTTGCTAGTGTGTAGGCTTTGTGTCCTTCTTTTGTCTGCACTGATTCAGAGCAAGCAGACACAAGAGAGGGGGTTTTGATAGGTTGCCACGGCCTCCCCCATTTCAACCTGCCCTAACAGATTCTGCAGCTCATGCACTTGTAATTATGACACATCCCCGCTTCTGTAAACCTCCAGACATACCACAAAAGTGACTTCAGCTAATTTTGACCCACATCAATCTGTGTGTGCATTTATGCACAAACATCACTGTTAGTGCACGTGTAGGGGCTTGATGGTGCGCTTGTGTGTTTGTATCGTATTCAGGAGTGTTACTAAGGGTGGGAGGCAGCTGGGAGTCCCGGCGAAAGTGGGGAGCAGTAAAAGCCAAGGAATCACAAAAGGAGGGAATGAATGAAGAATCCAGCTGCTGTCCTCTGTGACCAAAACCACTTCGATAAACAAGCTGAAAGGAGTATGGTGGAAAAGGAAAGGGCAGCGGTAACTCGGCCAAATTAAAACCAGTTGGGAAGGCAAGGAGGGGAGAGCGAAAAGGAAAATAAAAAATGATTTGTTGAACGATGGTGAAAAGCGGGACTGAGAATGAGAGGATAAAATTGATTTATTTTTGTGATGTGCTTACAGACAATACAACTCTAGCACAGTAGTGGATTGTGTTTTTGTGTGAGAATGTGTGTAATATTTGCCCATCATCCTTCCCACAGGCTCCATGAGTGGTCCCAGCGCTCTGAGAACTCTGACACCAATGAGTCATAGTCTCTGACCTTTTTCATGTGGTTTCTGAATAAGTGGAGTTTTAGTATTTCTTGGATTATTGGGAGCCTTTGCGGCTCTTTGAGCAGCATTCAGATGCAAGCCCTTAATTCATTACAAGCAAGCACATGGGGGCTTGCTGAGCCTGCAAATGGAATGTCTTTTTTCCCCTGAACTTTAGATAACAAAGCAGCATTCTCAATCCCTGTTTCTAAAAGTTTTGGGAGGAATCAATAGAGCCCTTCCAAAGGAATTCGGGGCCATTAGGGGGTTTGCACATTTTGCTTAAGTAGACCCTTGTGTGCTGTTAAAGTTAGCCATAAAAAACTCCTGTCTGCTTTTTTTATAAATCACAAAGGTGATGTAAACAAACATTTGAGCCTACACATCCATTTTGGCAAAGTTAGTTCAACTTATTTGGATTGTTTTGCATAAACAGGCTGTGGATGAGTGTGTTTATCCTCTTTCAGTAAATAACCCCCCTCTGTCAGTCCTTAACACAATAAGACTACTGTGTGTGCAGACCTCTGAATCGGAGCTGAGCCAGATATAGAGCAAGTCTCCATCGACCCAGCTTGGCAGAACCAGAGGCAGCCTGTGACATTTTACAGTGGAAACTTGCAGTGGGTGTTGGTCTCACCAGCATGAGGCAGATTATTGCAAAACAAATGTCTTAATGAGAGAGATGGGTGCAGTCGTTCCAAATTTGACTCCGAGATAGTAAGCAGATGCAAGAGCTTCTGTCCAAATGAATATAGACATTCTGGATGATAAATTGTGTTTAAATAAGCTGTCATATTTGTTTAGGAAAAGCAGACATTTAGCAGAGATTCCTCAAGCAGTTAAGTAACCTTTGTGACTGTAATCAGCAGCTCAAAGAGCTGATATATATACTCAGATTTTGTTCAGTGTATCTCCGTTTACCTGCTACTTTTTCTTCATGAACAAAAGAGCATCTAAATGTTAAAGGGTTAGGAAATGCCTTCACACAGCTTTAAAGACAAGACAGGATGCCGATCAGTGGAGTTAGGAAAGTTCCACAGACACAGTACCGGAGGTGAGTGTTTCTCAGGAAGGCAGTAGGTACTTGATGTGTTTCTGGTCCTCCAACATCCAATGGATGGGAATTCCCGATGCTTTTATTTTTAGTTTACAGCTATTATTTATGTGTCACAAGTCAGCATTCACCAAGCAGGAGGCAAATGTTCTTTCCTGGCTCCATCAGATCGGCTTCCTTTTGGGTGAAAGGTCCAAATGGGATCCGTCTCAGTGGTCTCTCACTCTCCTACCTTATACTCTTGTTAATATGTTTATGTTTTCTTTCTGCGTCCAGTTTTTGGTCTGGCCTCTTCGTCCACATTTTATGTTTTTGTCATCTCCTGCCATTCACTGGGAGAAAGGGTATATTTCTACATTTCTGCCACAAAGCAGCACAAAGCCAGACTTTGCTGTAAACCAAATGTCACATACCATTGAGTGGCAGAGAAGAGAAAAACACAAATATAGATCTGAGGAATTCTCTTAACCACCAACAGAAGCTCTCCAACATGCAGCAGAAGCCCTCTGCAGCCAGAATGTAAATGGGTAATTGCAGCTGGGTTGCTATCATGAGCCAACGTTAAAAGAGCATAGAAAATAGGCTGTGCTTCATGCTACATCAAGAGCATTTGGGGCTTCAGCCCTCTCCCAAAGGATGTGCTGTTTTTTTCAAAGTCCATGTTATCACACCCTCACTGTTATGATGAATATGTTGTAAACCTTTTATTCCCTAAGTGGCACCCCCCACCCTCTATGCATTTCCTCTTATTCCTTCCAGCCTCTTTGCAGCTGCCTAGCCAGAGCTGCAGACAGATAATTTCTACTGTATTCTCTTCTATTCTATGGTTACTCATTGAGTAACTCTGGTTGACTCCGGTTGGCCATGTAGTGCTGGAGGCAGTGCAATTTTCCTTTTGTTGCATTCCCTTCCCTTTACTTTGTGTCTGCTCAGTGTCTCTCTCGAAAGACTTAAAGTTTCCACCCTTGCAAAAACATCAAGGTATGAAGAAACTGGCTGCAACAGATCGCTGTTCACTTGGATAATCTGTCTTTGTGCTTGTGGCAGTGGAGACAGCGTGCTGACATGAGACTCAGCTGGAAACAGCTGAAAATGTCTTTGGATTTTACCAGTGTTAAATGCTAACATGAGCTGCAGTTTGAGTGCTTGAAATAGGTCAGACATTGCACAACTAAGGCAATTCCTGACAAGATGAAATAGAGACCAAAATGTGCTCACGTGATGGCTTGTGCACATTTGCACAACATACAGTCATAGCATGGTTTGTGTACAAGCATGTAGCTTCCCTCGTGGAAACACAGCAGTGCAAAGTTGTTCCAGGTGTGAGTATGCTGTCTGTATCTAATTGGCTAAGAGACTGTTAGGAAAAACAGGCAGAAAGTCCTCGCTGTGGTATTAGCAACCATAATATAAACCCAGCACAGTGTGCATGTGACCTGTTGCAACCAGTTTATCCATACCTTGCCCTGTTTGGCTGTGCAGTGACGGTTGACAACAAAAAGATGGAATAATAAATATTGTAGGCCTGTTTTGCAGAAGCAGGGTGTAAACAGATCATGAGGTGTAAGGTAACTTTAGTTTGAGCAAAACCACAAACAAACCCAGTTTCAGTAAGTCAGACATTACTTTCATTGTTGTGAAAAATCACTTTTTTAAATGTACAAAAACTGAACAAAGGGTGAGTCACCACCCACAAGTGTCATTATGTGCTTGTACTTGTCTTTTTTCCTGTCCTACAATAGATCATTTTAATAGGATGCAGTTCAGAAAAAGCTCCCACAATCATCCTATTGGAAGATTACACTGTTGTATTTATTACTCTACCTCCGAGTTTGCAAAGGGTGGGCTCACTGCCTGTGGCGTATTGTAACGTTAGAGGTATTTGAACAAGATGCATCAAAGAGGAGTCCAGATCTTTTTTTTTCATCCCACTTGAATTTTTCCATCCTCTATCCATTTATTCGTTCCCACAACCATTTTGTTTGTGTGTTCGCCCACACACAAGCCCCAACACAAACACTATCAATAGTTTCCACACTGAATCATTCAGCCAGGACTGAATGCCAGCTGATGTTTGATTGCACACTTGCTTAACTCTTATAGATGTAACTTTATTTTTCTAATGATAAGTTTGGTTCACCACGGAATGAAACCACTGTGCATGTTTACTTTTTCCTATTTACTGACTGTGAGGTGCCAAAGTGTTATCATGTGGTTTAAATACTGAAAGTATTTGTGGTCTGTCTTGGTGACACAATGTTTTCATTTATCTCATCAATAATCTAGATGATATTCTTATCTCTGATAGTCATGAAAAGCACAAATGAATGCAGGCATTTGAATACTGCACTTTAAAAACACATATCAAAGGCAAAACACATTTCAGCAAAATTGCTAATTAAATTCTTTTTACTTGTTAAACCTGTCAAATAGATATCAATTTCTCCTTGTTGTGTGTGTGAGTCATTTTATGGAATTCCAAAAGAAAACTTCTGTGTGAGTTCTTGGCTTTATGGTTTTGTTCATAATAAAGGAGTGATGTGAAGACTTAATTGCAATTCTGGTTTAATGTGTTAACACCTTGATGGTGAACATATTTATTATTCTGACTGAGATACTGGAGAGAGAGAGGAAGAAAAGACACGTCAATTACAAGAAACTGAAAGGAAGTGAAAGAAATTTTACCATCAAAATAAAAGCTGAGTTTGGCTCTGTGAGCGCAGATGTACGATGATTCACTATTTCACATGATCCCTAAAATATATTTAATTATTGTTTTATTTGTGTGGTTATTTTTCCTCTGGATGTTTTTCTGCCAAACATCTCCTCCCACAAATGTTTTTCCTTACAAGTGTGGTACCAATTTGAAGCTAAATATACACGCTTTCTATGAAGATTTGTTACTGAGAAGCATTGATTAATGAATGAAATAATCAGGTTTTTTGCATTTACCCTCATCTGTATTCTGGAAAATAGATTCGTTTTATTTTGAAAGTATTTGCGGAAAGAGACATATAAAACACACACACAGAGAGAGAGAGAGAGAGAGAGAGAGAGAGAGAGAGAGAGAGAGAGAGAGAGAGAGAGAGAGAGAAGCGCATTAGTATCCAAACTTTGCGCACACCGCCTGAAGTTTTGACTTCAGCCTTAATTTAACTCCCCCCGAGTCTCCGTTTGTCGACTATCTGATCATGCTCAGGGAAGAAGAGAGAAAAAAGGATCAATGAAAACCCGCCTGGACGTGACTCATATGAATTATGCGTCTGCCACTGATTTACTGACAGGGAGTGCGCTCCTGCGGGCTGTGCCGAATCTATGCTTCACTCAGACCCAAAACATCTGTGATATATTTTCTTCAGAGGAACTAAATGATAACCAGTGTGATGGAGAGCTACATGTTAAGATGGGTGATAGTGTGCTTACTTCTGCGGCAATCCGCTGCGCAGAACTCCGCGCCTGAGGGTGGTAAGTCACAAAACAACTCAAAACCAATTATGATGTTGGATTATATTCATTATCACATAAGAACCAACCACAAATATATGTTTAAGCTTCCAGTCGTGTTTAGTTGTTAAAATATAAAAAGTCCTAATAGTATAATTCAATAAAAGCAAGTCAGTTTTCCCAAGTAGGCTATTGTAAAAAAATAACCTGTAATTTAAGGCACTGAAGTTACATAACAGGTGAAGTAACTTTGGGATCATAAAGTAATAATACTACCAAGGAGAAGTGGAGAAACTGTCTGTTCTCAGGGTGGATCGGGGTGGGGTTGATATTAAACCAGTGTTCTCAGTGAAATGGCAGGACTCCAGGTAAAAAAGTGTCAGTTGTTGAAATGATTCCCAAAATAGGGGAATTATACGGGACCACCCAGTCATGACGTGCATTGCTTCAGGTGCTTCTAATGTAACACACAAAAATGTCATTTCCCAGATTAATAACTGATAAAGTCTCACGGCTTTATAAAGTGAAGACAGAAAAGTTTGCTAGAAAAAAAAGTCATTAAATGTGTGCAGAAAGAGTTGTGATTTCTATATTTAAACTACTGCAGTGATTCAAATAAATCCAAAGGGTCCTAGAAAGCTTTCAATCCAGATAACAGTGTGCCGATGACACACCCCAAGAAAGTATATTAGCTGTTTTCAATACATTTTTACTGTTGTCACCGGATCCAATCACAGACTGTTTGTTTTTTGTACAAGCCCAGAAGAAATGCACTCAGCTGTTAGAGAGCTGTACCTATACGCCCTGCTCATGACCATGAGAAGTTAAACTTAGTGGTAATGACACTGACGGGGGTTTTAATGGGACTGGGTGGTGATAACGATTAATAGTGAGTGGGATAGTTTATCATTTCCATTAATAGGGACCTGGTGAGACCATTTAGCTCTAAATGACCGTACTTAATGTTCATCCACATTTAAATCAATTATATCACAGTTAGGTTCTAATTAAATGCTTAAAAAGTCTTTTCTTATGTATGCATATGTTTTGATTAACTTACTTAACTTGTGGTATTAGTCCATTGCAAATGATTTGTTATAATGCAGATAATGTAGGATATATGGTCAGCTTTATTTCTGCACATCCAGGCTACAAAACCTGTACAGTCCGAATTTATTGTACTTGAGTTGGTGACACGCTCACAATTTCTTTTGTTTGTTTTTTGCAAGTTGGAATACCTGTTCTGCTCCTTGTGACTGTAGACTAGCATATCACTCATGCACCAAGAGTCAATAAATCCTGCATGAGCCGCAAACCGTGAAGCGGCTATCTTCAGACGCCGACAATACGTTTGTAGATAAATAAATATATGCAAAAGACGCAGGGGCTGTGATAAGAAGTAGCCCCTCTGTTCCAAAGTCCAACCAGCAAGACAGACACAAGGAATTTTTCACATTGGCATGTGTGTAAATGGTTGATTTATGTGTATGTTGTGCTGATTTCTTAGCTTTTAACAGTTTAGAAAATATCTGAAGGGATGAAGTCTAGAAGCCTGTGAAGGCTTTTTAGTCTGTCTGTATAATCACTGTTTGAAGCCAATGTAATAGCGACAACACCACATTCTGTTTATCTTTCATAAGGTTACATGTCTTTTCTCCTCGGCTCTGAGACTTAAAGTTTTTTGTTGGATGAGTGCACAATGCAAAGATCTGCAGCCAGATTCTGATCTGTGTTGCTGCTGTCTTAACTCCTCTCCTTTCACTGTATATGGCCATCCAACATGCCTCCTTTTCTCTCATATGGAACTGCCAGCCCCCCAGCCCCCAATACTTCATTCCTATCCTTTTAACGCCTTTTATTTTCACCTTTACCACCTCTTTCTCCACTTGCTCTTCAACTTATTCCCCCAAACAACTATTTTTCTTCCCAGCCATCCTTCACTGTAAGCTTTCACTTTTGTAATTTGCTTAGGTAATAAAAGATGTAAAACTTTAGAGGAAAGAAAAGGAAGCCTCCTGTGATCTTGTGCGTGTTTCATCCATCGCCACTTCTGAAGTTGTCCTAATGTGTGCTCCCTTTGTTTGTTTAGATGTGTACTTATCTTCACAGTAAATTGTCTGAATAAGCTGCTGCCTTCAGGCTGACAATACTTTCCATATGCTGTGATCACTGTAAGACTTTTTTTTCCAAGAAAGTGGATTGAGAAAGGGGGAGTGTTGTGCTTAACTGAAGCCTTAGGCGAGATCCATGGAAAAAATGGTCAAAGTGTGAAGGAATTACAGAGGAAGTTGTGTGCAGTTGTCATGCAAGCACTTGAAGCCAGCACACATTTTCCTGCATGAGTTTTCTTACAACTGGCTACATTATTCTTTATTCTTCTCCTATAGTGCTGAACTGCTGCGAGGGGGATGTCCTCTTCTTGCTGGATTCCTCAGGGAGCGTCTCATTCTACGAACACTCCCACATGCTCTCCTTCCTGTCAGAGCTCCTCCTCCCATTTTCATTAGGAGAGGACCAGGTGAGGGTAGGACTCTTGCAGGTGGGCACCAAACCTCGCCTTGAGTTTGGCTTTGACAGACATAAGACCCAACGTGGCCTCCAGGAGAATTTGCAAAACATCAACCCTCTCATGGGAGACACCAACACAGTGGAGGCACTGAAAATGGCAAAAGACCTGGTGTTGCAACCTGGTGCACCAGGTGGGGCTCGGGTTGGGCTCCCAAGAGTCTTGGTGTGGTTGACTGATGGGGTAAACCCTGGAGATGTGATAGGACCAATAGCAGAGCTACGGGACGAAGGGGTGGAAGTATTGGTGGTCTCTACTGGACACACAAACTATCAGGTGTTGACACAGGTGGTGAGCCCACCTGTGGAAGACCACCTGTACTTTGTGGACATTGATGACATGAGCATCATCACAGAAGATGTGCGGAATGCCATTATTGGTAAGTATAATAGTTATCATATAATAAACAGATACAAGTGGTATGTAAACAAGAAGATAGCCTTGCTATAACGCATCTTCTAATTTATTGTTTCATCTTTAACTTTAAATGAGATTAAATTAACATTAACATTTAAACAATTGTTTATATAAACTAGGTACTGAGGCAACAAATCAAATAAAAGGAAGGATCATTTTTATATAGAATTATTTTCCTGCAGTGGACTGGTAACCTGTCCAGGGTGTACCCAGCCTCTTGCCAGGTAAATAGCTGGGATAGGCTCCAGCCCTCTGTGCTGCTGAAAGGCATTTAGTGGCATAGAAAATAAGTGAATAATTTTTCTTGTTATAGGCCTCCTTCTGGTCATCTGAAAGAATGCAACTTGAATTCTGTTTCACATTGGCTTCATTTTTTAATTTCAAAAACCCATTTCTATCTATTCTGTGCAATCAGTGGGTGATTTTTGCTTTATTTTATTTTTTAAATGTGCCAGGAACATGTTTGCACAAATAACAAGAATGTAAAAAACAAACATTTGTCAGCTGATGTTCTCACAAACGTAGCGCAACACTTACCATGTTAGGATGAATATATTTGCAGAGTTTAACAAAAGTTTTATTGATTTGATTGATTTGCTCATGGCTAGAGCAAAGCCACGTAGAAACTATATTTTTAAATGTAATTTTTATTCACTTGACTCTAAATAATGTAAACGAAGTTGCTCTTAAACCCACACAGAATCACTCTCAGGTTTCAGCTGTTTATTTTAGCTTCACTGCCAACAATTTTTACATAGTTTTATTCTTTGGTGCACAAGTGTCAGTTTCATAATACCACAGGTCACCTCTCAACATTTAACTTTATAGAGTACTTAATGACAATGTTGGCCTAACTCCAGCTCTAAGCAAGCTTTACATTGTCCATTGGTTTACATTGGTTTGATGATTGTGTACTATTATGTCAAATTTATATATAATATCCTGCTAAATCCATCATAGCGTAACGTATACATCTTTTGTTTTTATTACCAAGCTTTGTGGTCTTTTTAAACCAAGCTTCTGTCATCCTGTTGGAAGTCCAGTCATTTCCACTGCATGAGATTCATCATTAAAATTGTATGCAGACTATATTATATAATGTTTGGCATAAACTGGTACAAAAGAAAATATGTAATGTAATGGTATGAAGAAATGCCCTTTATTCAGTCTGCTACAGTCAGCCTTAGAGCCTTACACTGAGACATGTATTACATGTCTCTGTGCTTCTCCCTAATTCCACACATGCTCCTGAAGAGAGTGAGTGGCATCTAAAAAGGATACCAACACACTGAGAGCCACCAAGTGCATGTGTAAGAGTCACTGTAATGAGATAGGCTGATCTATTATTGGATTAATGATTCAACATCCCTTTTTGCATCTTCCAACACTGTGTCACACATGATACATACATAAATTTGTAAATATAGTCAAGGGAGATTGGGTGTTTCCTGGTCTGTATAAGGTAACTTATATCACACTTGCAAGAGGCAATTTAGCATTTAATGTGCAGTCTAATGTGTGTGACGTGATGTGTTATATAAATAAAGTTTGTGTCCTACCAGGAGGAATAAACCAGTCAGTACCCAAGGATCTGATCAAAGATATCAATGCCTCTGTGGCCTTAGTTATTTTTCTGCAGGGTCTTAGTGGGATGGCTATTTCAAGGGTTATGAATGCATTTAGAAAGCCAAGTCTGGCCGTCTATGTGGGTGGCTGTCTAAGGCCAAGACATTTTTAGCGCTGTTTTGCCATCTTCCCAGTCACCATTATTTCCTTGTCTCTATGCAAAATGAATACTTGTTCTTTTATTGTAACAGACATTCTGTGTTAAGCAGGATGGGAGATCCTGATGTCAGTTTTCTTCTTCCTGTCTCCAACAGAGATTATCCGAGCGGAACGCATGCTTGCTCGAGACATCTCCACCAACTCTGCCACTCTTCAGTGGCGACCTGTCCTCTCTGGTTTGAAGGGTTTCTATCAGATCCGCTTTGCTCAGGTTCTAACAGGAGGGCCAGGGAGTGACGGTGGAGGAGGAAGTGGGACCAGTCCAAGCACTGGTGGAAGTCAATACCAGAGACTTACTGTGCCTCCGGACTCTAACAGTGCCAGGCTGACAGGCTTGGAGCCTGACACCACTTATGCTGCCACACTGATTCCAGAGTCCCCTGAACAAAGATTTAACACACTCTCTGTCACCTTCACAACAAAGCCAGGTTTGGTTTTTTCCTTTTTATGGATCAAGTCAGAGAATCAGATGTCTTACGATACAAAGAAAGAAAATATTTTTCTAAAAAGTTTTCCCTCATTTCTTTTTAAAAGTTGTTTGAGATGAGATGTTTGAGATGTTTAAGACATTGACTGACTCTTTTTCTCTTATTTGTCACACACCAGAGGTCCTGAGTCCATCTGTTGTGACAGTATCTGAATCTGGGCAAACCAGTGTTAGGCTGAATTGGGGTCCTCTTCAACCAGAGAAAATCACAGGTTACTACATCGAGTACTCTGCCCTGCCCATGGGCAAGCTCCATACAGTCACAGTGGGCCGGACACAAAACTCGACTTTGCTCAAGGATCTTGAACCAGATACCACTTACCTGGTTACAGTGACTGCCCGGCACACCTCAGGAAAGGAGAAGGCAATGTCTGTAAAAGTGTGTACTCAAGAAGGTGAGCTATATAAAGAAAAAAGCATGGTGATCAGGGATCTGGTTACTGCACATGATGCAGAATTTTCCTTTCTTAGTCCTAAATTTGAGATAATGAGCTGCAGCTTCATTCTGGTCCAATCAAAAACCTAGAATACAGTCCATCTTTTCTTGCCGTCTTCTCTGTTCTTATTCCTTTTGATGTCCATCCTGACTAACTTCTCCCTCTGTAGTGACTCCTGCCCTGGCAGATCTCCAGCTGACCACCGTGGGAAGTGATGCAGTGCAGGTCGACTGGAAGGGCAGCGTTGACGGTTTGAGAGGGTACTGGCTCACCTGGGAGGGACAGAAAAGCGCTGCTCCGAGCCAGCGCTCATCCCTCTACTTACCACCTGACTCTCTGTCCACACGGCTCACGCATGTTCCTCCTTTTGCGAGGGTGTGTGTGTCACCCATTTACCGGACAACACGAGGGGAGGGACTGTGTTGCACAGCCCAGTTTCACTCAGGTGAGTGCAGACAGTGTAGATTCACTTTGTAGAGTTACTTTGTTACTTTATTTTCAACATTTAGATATTTTACCTTATTTTGTTGTTGTGTCAGAAACTATTTCCTGGTTAAAGTGGCCCAACCACAAACATCTTTATTTTTTATCAACATTTTTATTTTTGTTGTCCCTAAAATGAAAACGTAAAGTGTTAATTCACTTTTTAGTTGTTGTCGAATGAAACATAAAATCTTTTTCTTGAAATCCAGGCTGATAAAAGTTGTCACCAGATGAGTTATGTGAGAAAATATGTTTATTGTAGTTTATATAACACTTAATTGAAACATGATGATCTGAATGAAGTGCTCCAAATTAGTTCCATTTGTCTCTTGTGGACATGCTGCTGGCCCATATAAGAACTTTATATGACCTTGTTGGTGAATATGTAATAAACTTCCCTGTTTTTATTTACAGTTTTATTTATTAACTGTTTCAGTATCAATGTCTCAACTTTTTTTTTTATCCTTTTAGATGCATTAACATATGGCCATCAGTCATAGCACCCCAGAACTGCAAAAATACCTCACCAAACATGGTGGGAGGATCATGAGAAGAATGCTGACTTCCCTCCATAATATTTTTGCGTGCCTCTGCCCTCTGTGGACATCATCCAGAAGAGCTGTGTTGTTTGGCTTACTGAGCTCTAATGTGCAAGTCATAGACACATAAGAGTAGTGTGGGACAACATGGCCACATATTGACTGCTCCAATCTGCAACACAGAGGATCATCTGCTTTTCCATGATGTTTGCATCATCTGCTTTCAACTTGCAGTTAATGTAAGATACTCTTCTGCAGCGCTGAAGATACATGCTTGTTATGCAGACTCAGAGAAGGGAATACCAGGAATGTCAGCATTCTGTGTGGCTTGTTTTGGAGAGAGGCTTTGCGCAACATGCGTGCCATACCCTCAAAGCAGCATATGCTTTCCAGACCCTGCTATCACTAAGAATTTATAATACACATCTGCAACAAATTCTTCTAACTTGTACTAAAAATACTTCTCAATCGCCAAGAGCTTTACAAAATACATTGAATGTTTGTTTATACACACTGGAGTGCATTGAAGTCATGTTAAAATCAGGTCAAGGAGATTAAGATCTTCAGGATTACTTTGAACTGTCAAGACAGTCCATGAACCAGAGAGATGATGTATATGATACAAATGTGTGTAATTCAGAGTGACTTTGTACCAATTTATGGATATCAATCCATATTTATTTATCAAGTTTTATGTAAGTATAATACATAATAGCTTCCAACATGTACAGACTTACAGTAACATTACAGACTGTTACTCTTTTACAGCCTGTCTTTGCTGCCATCCTCCTGTAAGGATTTGTACTGCATACTGATCGAAAGAACGTTGGTTTGTTGACAATCACTGAAATCTAACATAAGCTTTGAATAAAGTAATGAAATAAGAGTTTTACTTTGATAGTATTTTCATATCCATATATACCTGTAACTTTTGTTTTTAAAGGGGTCTCTCCCTGTTCACTCATAAACTTTTTATAGCAGAGATGAGGATGTTAGTGTAGCTGTTTTTGTATTGTCTGTTATTGAGATTTAGATAATAACAAGTCTATCACCCACACCCACCCAAATATTTGAAATGCATAAATACATGTGCTATGGCAAAATCCCCAATGCATGTCCAACTCTTGGCCACTCAGATAACAATGTCGCCCTGCTACTCCACAAAGTCTGGTAAGTGTTGCTGTTATAGTGTCACTCATATGTGACGTTTATTATTACTCACGTAAACATGATTTAGATTACATAATGACGCAGAACCGACCAGGCTCTTTCAGTCAAAAACAAAACTGTATTTTTGGAAGCACTGAAGTTGAACCAGCAAAGCTCTGGTTCAAGCTCAAGAACCGAACTAGCACGGGAACCAGCCTGGTCGAAAAGGAGAACCTAAAGAGTTACCAACCAGTTGCCCTTACATCTGTCTTGTGTAAAAGCATGGAGAGAGTTGCTTGTTTTCAGCTTTCAAACATGTTGTCGGACAAAACTGATCCACATCATGTTGGCTGCAGGGAAAATGATGTTGTAGAGGATGCAAGTCTCTAGAGGCTGTGCCACCAAACCACTGGAATCTGCACATCCACACACTGAAAGATGATCTGTCTAAAGGTTTCCCCCTGCAGGTCCATGACAGCAGTTGCAGATTACTTGGGCTACTTTAGCTGTTATTTCTTTGCTCAGCAAATTCATTTGGTTTGTGTAGCAGCATTTGATGTATAATGCATTTAATAAGAAGTATTTGCAGATGTTTGAACGTATGTGTTCTGCAGCAAAGCATGTGTGAATGATATAAATGATGACATCTAGGTGAATATTATTATGAGGAGAACAATAACATATGATGATTATACTAAATGTTGAAAAAATAACATTTCCTCTTTGGATCCGTCCAAAAACTACAATATCATCATCATCATCATCATCAAACTGTATTTCAGGACCATATATAGCAATATGAACTCCCATCTGCTTTATTTCCAGTTTATCAGAAAATCATGATTATCCTGAAGGTTTCAGCGAATTATTTTTCAATAGGAATTTATTTGATGTAGCTTTGATGTTTTTTTCGCGTAAAGACAGCATCTCACGTCACATCCACTCTGTACTGAACAGTAGGGGGCGTAAATCTCCGGCTCCTGCTTCCAGTTAGCCCGTCAAGCTGCAATATCCAAGCCCTGACATTGCGAAGATGGAGGCTGTTATGGGTTAGCCAGGCTGTACATAAAGCGCATACTGCGAGTTTCAGAGTCTGTTATGACAACGTATCCAACTGGTCCAGGTAAAGTGTAAAAATATGTCGCTTTGCCTGCGAGCAAACGTTTATGTGTTTGCATTGTTGGCTAGTCAGCCAACAGAAATGACAGCTGGGGCTCAGCGAGCTAATGTCAACGAACAGGCTAACAGAACGAGCATTAGCTATGCTAGCTATTAGCGTCAGGTAATCTACAACGTAGTCTAAAATCATTTATAAATTGCCTTACAGAATTGTGGAGTTTTGTTGCTTATCGTTTGGTCCTACTCAGAGATATGTTTGTAACATTTAAGCAAGCCAAGACCTAACTTAATCTAGCGCCATTAGTAAGATGAGGAAGATGTTTTGATAAGAATGCTAGCTAACGCTAGCAGGCTATTCAATTCAAGATCCGTTTCCTGGTTGTGGTTTTTTTTGCTTTTTACAGATCAGGGTGTGGAATATAACCATTTTAATAGCTTTGTTTCGTTTAGGCCTCAAAGACTAAACCCATTATGTTTTTTACGCTGTGTAGTATTCACAAGTAAGCAGCAACATTAAACATCTGTGTTGTTTATGGGTCCTGTCAACAGATATACCAATGAACGAGAGAATATGCTTTAGATGCATATTTGCATGAGGCTTGCATGTGCCAGTAGTCTTTTCAATACAAAGTTAATTTATATTCTTTCCGTATCTAACATCATGTCTTGGATTTGGTTAAACCAGATGAATTAGTTTTTCTAAGTCAGCAGGATTGAAAGTTCAGACACATGGAAAAACTGTCCAACATTTGTTTAAAACAGTCTAGATGCAGTTTTTTTGTAGCTTGCCACCTCAAACTAATTTGAAGCTTTTGTTTTTGCAGGTGGAGGCAGGAGGTGTGAGTAGAAACCAGTAGACATCAGCAGCATGTACTCCGAGTGGCGCTCGCTGCAGTTGGTGGTGCAGAGTGACCAGGGCCACCTCAGTGTTCTGCATACTTATCCCACCAGTGTGGGCACAGAGGTGGCAAATGCAGTGGTCAAACCTCTGGGCACTGCTGTGAGCCCTGTTGCCACTGAGAACATTCTGAAAACAGATAAAGAGGTGAGACAGAGTTAAACACTATTTCTAAATGAAATGTCATTTAAAGGTTTTCATGTCAAGCTACTACCTCCAACCCCAAGACTCAACCACTTTAAAGCTTGCTTTTCACTTTTTTTTGGAGGGCGAGGGGGGGGTAGATTGCCACATTGATCCACTACAAGATGCATTATACAGTTTAAAGTATATTTGAACTGCTTATCCATAACTCAGATTATGAAAATAAGGCATATAAAGATGACTGTAAACTGACTATGCAATCTAAAAAATCAGGCATAATTACAATTTTCTTTAAAATAAATTCAGGTTATGTGGTCTAAATAGTATATATCTGAAATTCAGTAGGAATATTACATGTCACATTTAGAGTTTAGCAGTGTAAAGCTTCTGAACTATTGAAGTTTATTTTGTCTAAAGTTGACCGCATTACCTGGTGTAACTACTTTACAAATGAACAAATAATAATATAGTCAATCAATGTTTCTCAATCCAGGTCCTCGGGACCCATCACCAGCATTTTCAGACATATTCCTACTCCAGCCTAAATTCTTTTCATGTCTGTTAACAAGCTCTTTATTTCATTCAGATGCACTGAAGTAGGATAGCCTCTAGTCTAGTCTAAAACATGCTTGGCAGTGGATCCTTAAGAGCAGAGTGAGAAATACTTAGGATTTCTCTTGTTTCTGTAAACTAGAAATTCCAAGCTTTAGTCCTTGAGGGCAGGTGACTTACATGTTTTGGATGTTTCCCTGCAGCAACACGCTTTATTCAAATGAATGAATTAACAGACTTTTATATGAATCAGTTGTGTTGCACCAGGGAAACCTGCGATACCTATAGGACACCGCCCCTCAAGGACGTGATTCCTGCTTTAGCAAGACTGTTAGACATTTCTGGGACAAGAACCAAGGGTAGGCTGGATTTGTGGCTTTTTTGTTGTTGTGCTGTCTTCTTCATACTGAATTATCTCAAACTGTCTCTAATTCCCTCATTCATCATTCCATTCATACCAAAATAGCTTCTTAGTTTATGTTTAGATTATGACTCAATATAACTAACAGTGGTGTTAAATTAGATTTAAAGTGTAATTAAGTTAAAGTGTAAGTGTGCCCAATCCCTTTAGGCTGTCATTTCTGAGGTATAGTTTTTGTAGTTTCTTCTCCACATAAAGACCCGAGTGATGCAAAGTGCTACAGAGATGACTTTATTTCCTCTTGTTGGTATGCTTAAGAATGAAACCGTATAAAAAAAGTATTAGTCTAGGATATGCTTTTATGTTTATATTTTAAAGTGTTGTGTAATTGCAAAATGCTTTGTGAGTTTCTATTTTTATATCGTGAAGCACTTGACACAGAAACACACTGTCTATATCCAGACATAAGCAATATATATTATTATAGACATAGCAATAACTATTTCATGGAGATGTCTTGATCTAATTTAAAGGATAAAGGCAGATGCTGTTTCTACTAATTTTTAGTAGGTTGTTTAAATGAAATGTTTAAATTTAAGTACATTTATGGACCTTTTTATGTGCTTTTTGTGCAAGGAAGCTGTAAGACCAATGGTGCTGTGGAAAAAAGGAAGACAATGAACACAATGCGAGTGAATTAGGGAACCACAGAGGCAGTAAATTCAATAAATAATGTGATGGCAGTTCTCAGGAAGTATTGAAAAGGGAACTGTATTGAGATTAAAATCATTTACTAATATCTGCACAGTGTATCTGAATTGCTGCAGCGCTTTAACGCTGCTTCATTAGAACTCCAGATTCTATTCTCCAAACTAAAGATCCACACCAGTTTTTATGAGTATTAAAAAAGACTTTGAAATATTTAGCAAAATATTTTGGGGTACTGTTAAGAAGATGCTGGTATGTGTGAAGATTAAACAATGAGGTGCATCACAAAGTTTTAATGCACTATGCAGAGTTTATAGCGTTGTTATGGTGATGCTCGTAACAGGGATTTAACATACAGAACTATGTTTGCATATCAATGAAAATTAAATGAATTCTCTCTGTCCATAGTAATAAAGGTTTTTAATCCAGTGGATGTAGTTTGGACAGTTTAGTTTGCTTTGCAGTGATGAAACGGGTATTATGTGAGATATTGAACATCATTGGATAATAAAAGACAGGAAACAAAGCTGTCCTAAGTTCAGGAAGTAGTGGAGTTGTGCATAAAGCTCATTAGAGCTTACCATTTATAATTCAGTCTAACTTCCTGTGATGACTCAGTTAAAACAGTTTTAAGTGCTACAGTAATAAATGCATCACAGAAAATGTTTGTTTCATCTGCATCTCTATGGAGGATTGTGCCACAGCAGTATGCTGCATAATGCATAACGAAATGCTCCAATAAATTCACAACTCTGCATTCCAGGTGAAGTGGACCATGGAGGTACTGTGTTATGGCCTGACCCTCCCTCTGGAGGGAGACACAGTCAAGCTGTGTGTGGATGTATACACTGATTGGATGATGGCCTTGGTGTCGCCTAGGGACTCAATGCCTCAGCCTGTGGTGAAAGAACCCAATATGTATGTCCAAACCATTCTCAAACACCTCTACAACGTCTTTGTACCAAGGTAAGTCAGAAAGGTTGCTACAAAAGCCATGATGTTCTTTCATCTTTACTTTTAGGTGACTGCATTATTAAATGGGGCTCTTTGTTGATCATCTGGTACCTTCGGTTGATGCTGTTTGTATTTATAGAGCTGATGGACAGATTTGCTTTACTCATGATCAGCACTGGCTACCAGTTTGTTTCCTGACACTGCTGGAAAATGGTGCAGTTAGTCAATCTGCAGTTCATTTAGTCTTGTGAGTTTGTGATGATGCAAGTTTAAAAAAAAAAAAAACTGTTTATTTATTTACGTGGTGCTTTTAAAAAGTTAATGAGTGTTTTGGTGACTGAGCGCAGAGTAGATCTACGGAAGGAAACAAAACGGTTAAAAGTTCATTTAAGTTCAACAGCGGTGTCGCTTGTTATTGTTTTCTGTAAATAAAAAGAAAGATAATATGACAATGTCATCACAGTTCGTTATAGTTATCAACTGTCTTGCTGATTAAATAATGTGCCATTGAAAAGCTAGAATGGGTTCACCACGACTTTACAGTAAACTTTTTTTTAAATCATCTGTTGTCTCATCTTCTATTTTTGCAGCTGTCCTTATCCCTGATTTCAAACTCAGCTGTTTCTGCTTGCAGGCCTGAACAACATAGTCTGAACCACATCAGGCTTTGCCAGCAGGTTCTGACTGCGGTCCAGAAGTTGGCACGAGAATCTGTCTCCATGGTGAGAGAAACTTGGGAGGTCTTGCTGCTCTTCCTTCTGCGGATCAACGACACATTGCTGGCCCCACCCACAGTTGGAGGTACACACCGCACAATTCGCTTAGTCATTAGTTATTGCCCGTGATGAGGCATGAACAATAATCCTATTTTCTCTTTGTTGAAGTGGGGGTCGCAGAGAAGCTGGCAGAGAAATTGATGGCCGTTCTGTTTGAAGTGTGGCTGCTTGCGTGTGCCCGTTGCTTTCCCACACCACCATACTGGAAGACGGCACGAGAAATGCTGGCCAACTGGAGACACCACCCTCCGGTTGTCGAGCAGTGGAGCAGAGTGGCTTGTGCTTTGACTTCCAGGTCAGAACTGATAGCAACCTATGATGGTAGAATCTGAGTGTGCAGATTAGAGCAGCAAACTGAACAGAGATATGTCAGTGCATGATGATGGTGCAAGAAGTTGTAAGGTTTTTCAATCTCTCTTAGCTCCTACTTGTTATATTTTTGTGATTCTTGTTTTGCTTCTGATACACAGACTTTTGCGATTTACCCACGGGCCAAACTTCCCACCATTTAAAGTTCCTGATGAAGATGCCAATTTAATTCCTTTGGAGATGGACAATGACTGTGTGGCTCAGACGTGGTATCGCTTTCTTCACATGATCAGGTGCATGATATCTATATTTAAGTTAAACTGTCTGAAACATTTACCCTAGATGGTTTCCTGTGTGTGTGTGTTTCAAGTGGAAGTTACATATTTGCTGTCATTTCTTTAAAAACAAATCTTGTCACATATTTTTTCTTTTCTTTTTTGTCTTTTACCAACTTAATGTGGTCCGTTTGGTTTATTTTGTAATTTAGCTCATGCCTTGATATGTTTTGTTTCGCTTTATTTTATTTTTTAGCAACCCAGTGGACTTGAGCAACCCTGCGATAGTCAGCACCACTCCAAAGTTTCAAGAGCAGTTTCTCAACTCAAGCGGCATCCCTCATGAAGTGGTATTACATCCATGTCTGAAACAGCTTCCCCAGATCTTCTTCAGGGCAATGAGGGGTGTCAGCTGCTTAGTAGATGCCTTCTTAGGTAAGAGGATGCTGAATTATTCATGTAACATTGAAGGCATTGATTGGAAATCCAATAAAGATTATTTTAGCTTGTGTTGTTCTGAATAAAAAGTTTCAGATTAAAGCAGAATAGTGGCTGTTGTGATTTATCTTAATGACTTTAAATTCCCTGAATTACTTTTCACACAGTTTTAGTATCAAATCACTTCTAGTAGAGATGTATAGTCATAAAACAAGAAAGGCAGAGATGCAAGCTGTGTGTGATTATTAGAACACAATAACTTTAAGCATTCATTGTTCATCAGCAGTTTTTTTCCAGTTTCCAGTTGGTATTATGGCACAACATCACAGTAAAGTGAAGATGGAGGTTCTTTATTATTACTGCCTTTTTAAAATTTTCAATAGCATCATGTCAGTAAGTATTTTTGTCTTTACACTATAGGAGTGTCTGTTGAAAAGAGAGACGTACGGGAGAGGGTGTTCACTTTTTCTCCAGTGCAGCTCTCTCATGGTACAGGCATCAACTGATACATCAAATAATGAGATACGATGGGCGTATGGTCTGTTTAATGGTGGTGATAATATTAAAGGTCCAGTGTGTAGGATGTAGCGGCAACTATAAACCAGTAAATACCTCCATTTACTCCCAAACTCAAAAGACCTGCTCCAGAACAAGTGCTTGGTCTTCATTTTGGTCAACTGTAGTACCAAGTAGGGGCATCTGAAGTGTTGATGGAAATGCATTGCTCTTTCTAAAGTAGTGAAAACACAGTTCTAATATTCGCACAGTTTTTCATGAATGACAATCTTGTTGTCAGTATTGTATTTAATTTTTGCCAACATATTGCTCTAAATGTTACACACTGGAACTTTATGAACTGTGGGGTCTTGTGTCAGCAAAATGACGAATCCCAGATATTCAGACTAAACTGTAAGATTATCAACAAGGGGACTTGTGTAGTTGTAAAGAGTCTATCCTGATCAGTGCACATCAATTATTTATGATTCACATTTAACTATCGTCTTGCATGTCTATGAATGAAAAATGTTCTGTGATTAATGCACAGTCTCTAATGCCAAATAACTTTCTTATCTTAATCTCATCTGCTGAGACTAATTAAATCCACATCTGCTTAAAATAAAAACAGAAAACAAACAACAAAGCCTTAGTACACTTCTTAAACAACCTTCTTGTCAACAGGTATTTCCCGTCCCAGGGCTGACAGCGCCCCGCCTACTCCAGTAAACAGAATGAGCATGTCACCTCCTCCTTCCATTGCCAACACTACGCCCCCTCACAGCCGCAAGCAGCGGCATACAGTGGTCACCAAAACTGCAAGCAAAAGTTCAACAGTAAGTTGCTACAGCCATTTCATTAAGCCAGTGCACAGGTTGAAAACAATCAGGAGTGGAGGTCATAATCAGACCTAATACTTTTATAAGTTGGCAAAGAAACGTTCTTCTCTGTCTATGATCTGTCAATTAAACGGGTCTTCACTCATGTACCTTCCTCTATCCTACCCACCCTGCAGAGCAGTGGCAGTCAACCAACCAAAGCATCCCAGCAGCAACAGCAGCAGCAGCAAACCTCTTCCTCTCCTTTGCTTTCAAGCCCCAACCAGAGCAGTTGGGAGTCCAGGCCACTGCCAGCCCCTGCACGGCCAAAGGTCAACAGCATCCTCAACCTGTTCGGCCAGTGGCTTTTCGATGCTGCTCTGGTCCACTGTAAGCTGCACAGTGGCCTCAGCCGAGACCCAAGCATGACTGGTAAGATATGTGATGGTGAAAAGAACTTTAATTGACGCATGGGCAAATGGGTGTCTTGTTGCTGTTCATTAGTGTGTTATTTTGTTTTCCTTTTGTGCAGTTCTGTGTTTTTGGTGGTGTTCTTTTTTACTGTATTTTGTTGGGATATGTTTTCCTTTTTTCACCATTTTCTCTGAAACTTTCTCGTGCCTTTCTGTGTGTGGAGGGCTTGGTTAGAAGTGGCCTCTTCTGAGATTTCCATCCAATTTTAATATTAACTTATACATACCAACTATCTGAACTGGGTGAAAACTGCATACAGACTAGAATTTGTTAAAAAAAAAGTACCTTTATTGGTTAATAACTGGAATCAGTGACAACATATACAGAACTTCATATTGGAAAGAATGGATCACTATTGACTTTCCATTCATATTGCCCTTCTTGGTATAGTGTCCTGTACGTGTCTACCATGTCTGATTAAATGTCCAGGAATTGTAATGGGTCAAAAAGTTATGTATTGAGGAGAACAAAAACACAATTCATGCCTGATATGAATTGATCCCAAAATACTGGATCTGCTTTGATTTTGTCTCTCTCCACTATTTCTGTTATCTTGCAGCCTCTTTTATCCAAATTCTCCTTTCTTATAAATCTTGTAAGTAGGAACGGCAGCTTTTTTCCTCACTTGATTTGCGTTTCTTGACAAATCTTCCTGCTTTTCAGTTGACTTCCTCATGATCATTACCATTATCACCATCGTTTCATGTCCCCACTCCTTGCCATATATAAAAGTTCTCCAGCGTTCTTTCAGCGTTCCTCTAAAGGCGATGAAATGGATTTCACCAACTGACCATTTGTCTCAACCATAATGTTGCCAGTTTGTGACAATGCCACCCCATTTTAAGTGGTTTTCTTTTCTTTTGAATCATGCTAATCCTTATTATTGCGTTTCAGACCCTTTCAAGTTCAGCATTGTTTTGGTTTTTGTAATTTTGTGTTGTCAATTTACCTGAGTTGTGATTTTATTAGTTTGATGCCTCAATGCATGATGTGAATGATCTGTATCTTGAGTGATAATCATAATGTTGCAACAATGAGGACGCTGACACAGGGACTTTGCTTTGAGGACACACAACAGTGAATGACACATTTTAGCACTAGCACACTACACCTTGTGACAGTGATAGGTGGAACTTGTAGGCAAACTCTTTGTGTCAGAGTTTCCTTAACGGAATGCTTTTTAAGGATGTGAGTGTGTCTGCTATCATTGACGTCTCTCTTATAAGAGTAATTGTCTGCTTTTTGTTGCCTTTGAGTATGAGACGTCCAAGTTTTACTTTTTACTGTGCACACATAGTTGACATGTCTGTTTGCCTGTTTCTCGTACATGCATGCGTCCAGTTGGTCGTTACAATTCAGGGTCCTTTCATCCTCGTCTTTTCCCGCTCCCTACAGCAATAGCCACTCAGGTTGGTTTGGAGCTCCGAAGGAAAGGTTCTCAAATGTCCACCGACTCCATGGTGCCCAACCCAATGTTTGATCTCAACGAGTTCCCAGAGAGCTATGAGGCGGGGCGAGCCGAAGCCTGTGGGACTCTCTGCCGCATCTTCTGTAGCAAGAAAACTGGAGAGGACATCCTGCCCGTTTACTTGTCCAGGTAACATTTTCAATTCAACCAGTTATTTGAGCCTAAATCTGGTAGTACGAGTCCACTGCCAGTAGAAATGAATGTCTGTACTCTGTCTGAATGTGCAAGAAGGATATGTAATGTGCTGTTTTTCTTTCTGTAGGTTTTACATGGTTCTGATTCAGGGTCTCCAGATTTCAGATTTCATCTGTCGACCAGTTCTGGCCTCTATCATCCTCAACTCTTCCTCTCTCTTCTGTACTGACCTGAAGGGCATCAATGTCGTTGTGCCCTATTTCATAGCTGCTCTGGAGACCATTGTACCAGACAGGTTAGACTCGCAGCGTCTTACACCAATTTACATCAATAAAAGATTTGCTACTCTTATTTGCATCTGTCATTAACAGGAACATGATGATTATCCAGGCTTTTTCTGTGAAATCAGTTTTGAAATATTGTCTTATTTATGTTACAATTGTTAGGGAGTTGTCCAAATTCAAGGTATATGTAAATCCTACTGATTTGAGGAGGGCTTCCATCAACATCCTTCTTGCCATGCTTCCACTGCCTCACCACTTTGGCAACATCAAGTCAGAGGTAACATTTAATTCAAACTTATTGCAATGTGCCATTTCTATCTCTGTCATTCATTCTAAATCATATCTTAATACTTCTGATTATGTAAATTTAAGAGGTAAACACACTAACGATGATTTTTCTTTTGTTTTATGGATCTCTAGGTTCTTTTGGAGGGGAAGTTCAATGAGGAGGATGGATGGCCCCATGACCAGCCGGTGTCTTTTCTTTCGCTGAGGCTTCGTCTTGTTAACGTCCTCATTGGAGCACTGCAGACTGAAACTGACCCTACTAACACACAACTTATTCTGGGTATGCACTAACATCTTAATTTATTATTTGTTTGTTTACAGTATACTTATTACTCGTGTTTTATGTTAATCTTTTTTTCTTTTTTTTTTTTTTTTTACTGTTTTTCCTATTTCAGGTGCAATGCTTAATATTGTTCAAGACTCAGCTTTGTTAGAATCCATAGGTGCACAGAATGAAACAGTAAGACACAGATTCATCCCTGTTTTCTTAGAAGCCTTTAATTTTCTTAACATTAAAACAAGATTTGACATCAGTTATCTCGTGATTGCAGGGCAGCATCGATGGAAGCCACATGACACTGAGGAGTCAGAGTCACAGTCGCACCAACAGTGGCATCAGCTTTACCAGTGGTGGCAGCACAGAAGCCACCAGTCCAGACTCAGAGCGTCCTGCACAGGCCCTGCTCAGAGACTACGGTAATACTTACAGCTGATGCTTCACTGATACTAATATCAGCTTGGTAAATAACACAGAGATGCAGCTTGGTTAGATGGTACCTAACAGCCTTGCTACAGGATTCACCACATGGCTGCTGATGTGTGCAAAGCATGAAACTTAATAAATGAACTTGTTTGTTCTTCATAGCTAACATGGTCAGAGTGGTATACAGAGTTAAGAAGCGCTGGGTAAAATGTCTTTGTAGGTGATATTTTGCTGTGATGCTGTTTAAACACTGTTTGAGATTTATCAGCTCTGATTTATTTACCTTTTCCTTTTTTTGACCAGTAAACGCATTTCAGAGATTTAATCTTTTGTGGGGCTGAGCAATGTTGTAAATTGTTAGACTTTTTGGATAAAAAAAAATCATTAGAGTTTGTCAAGCTGTTACTAATAAATAGTTGGTTATTGATCAGAGTAGTTGTAGTAGTCATCACATTAACCCCTACCATGAACTAAGCCAGTCTGTATTTCTTCAAGCCATGCTCACAGCATGTACTGTATGGATATTCTGGAACATTTAGCTGTATAATAATACATTTATATTTAAACTTTGTCATACTTGTATGATTAATTTAGAATAAGAGTTAACTCATTTAGGATATCTTCATCATACATGATACTTTTATTTCAGACAATTTTTATTCTGACATTGCTCAGTCCTTTTTTAAAGTTTGTTTCATGTGTCTACATTTTCCACACTGCTTAAAATTGTATGCTGTGCTGTGTTTTAATGCATGTTTACACTGTGAAATATTTACTAACTGTACATCCAGTGCATTTAAAAAGCATGTAGCTTGGTCATGTTTCCTTAACCCTGTACTGCTCTGTTCTTTGCGGTGTTTGGTATTTCGGGGTGTTATATGGTTTAGCTCTTCCAGATACTGCGGCAGGCCTGCTGGTGCGCAGCATCCATCTAGTCACTCAGAGGCTAAACTCCCAATGGAGGCAAGACATGAGCATTTCACTTGCTGCCCTGGAACTGCTTGCTGGGCTTGCCAAGGTAAAGAAAACATAATAGATACCATTGTGTAGCAGTATACAGTCTTACTAAACAGGCCTGGCCATAGTTGGATCATTGTATGTTTCACTTACCTATGTGTATCACATAGCTGTGATTGCTATTGCTAAAAGATGGAGTGTTGCAAAAAATCCAAGTAAATTCAAGAAATTTCAGTAATCAGGGATTTATTACAATGACATTAACATGGCTATGTTGTCTTTTTGGGTATTTTAATTGGTTTTATCATGTAAAGCACTTTGTGTTGCCTGTGGCATTTAAAGTTTGAATGATAGCTTAAGTATTATAACTGGAGGAGATTTAGGGCCAGAGAAACTGCAGTAATAAAAGTAATTTACCACGTATTTCTAAAATGGTTATTAATTTACTTTGATTTATTTGTACTTGGAAAATGAATTATTAGAAATAAGCTTACTGCAGATAGAGGAGGGACTAGCAGTGGCTTATGTAAAATTATTTATTTTAAACTGAAATGAGAAAAGAAACATCTAAGAAGTATAACTCAGCTTCAGCAACTAAACGTTTAAACAGAAAATACTTTAAAGTATATCCAATACTAAGTTTCTTTGTGTATTTCTTAATCAGATAAAGGTGGGAGTAGATTCTGCAGACCGTAAGCGTGCTGTCAGTTCTATATGCGGCTACATTGTGTATCAGTGTAGCCGTCCAGCTCCTCTTCAATCCAGAGACCTCCACTCCATGATCGTAGCTGCCTTCCAGTTTCTGTGTGTGTGGCTCACGGAGCACCCGGACATGTTGGATGAGAAGGTAAGCTTAAAAACAGATTTTAAAATTCTTTTATGGATTTCTAGTTGAATTTACTGTATTAATATATTTTATTATTGTACAAGGATTGTTTGGTAGAAGTGTTGGAGATAGTGGAACTTGGAATATCTGGCAGCAAGTCCCGTCACGAACAGGAAGTTCGTCATAAAGGAGAGAAGGAGCACAACCCAGCTTCAATGAGGGTGAAGGATGCTGCTGAGGCCACTTTGTCCTGGTGAGCCTTTGCTGTTATGTTTGCGAACAGTATAGATGAAATATAGATTTAGATTGCTCTGTTTTATGTGTAAAAAGGATTTAATTCTTTGCTAATGTGAAAGTTTCTTTCTTCCTTTGCATAAAGTCAGTTTAAACATTGTGCACGGCAAATGCCGAAACCACCATTACCATTTTGTGACCAACATCATGGCGATTTAGGCAATTCTCCACAAAAATTCACCACAGCAAACTGTCTTTTTGCTTATCTCTAAACAACACTCATCGTCTCCTTCACTTTGGGTTGTTTACATGTTTACAACTTGTTGTTAAGATGTGTTTATTCTGTATGGTCTAGTTGGTTATGTGCTGTAGCATTTGGCTCAATTCTCTTGTCGTTCTCTTAGAACATAAAATGTGTTGAACACACTAATTCACTTGTGTTCTTGTGGTGTTTCCCAGTATCATGCAAGTGTTGGGAGCTTTCCCTTCTCCCAGTGGACCTGCCTCCACCTGCAGCCTGCTGAATGAAGATACCCTAATTCGCTATGCCAGACTCAGTGCCACACGAGCCAGTAATTTCCGTTACTTTGTCCTTGACAATTCTGTTATCCTTGCAATGCTGGAACAACCTCTTGGCAACGAGCAGAGTGAGTGGCTTATCTTTCCATAGACTTAATAATGGCTTCTAGATTTTGAAAATAAGTTATATGATTTATTTTTTATATCAAAGTAGACATTATCACTTACCAAGTAAATCAAATGGACAACTAATGGCGAGAATGAGATGTATCTATAGGTATTTATTTATGTATATTGCATATTTGTCGTCGCAGATCCCAGTCCATCAGTGACCGTTTTAATCCGAGGGACAGCGGGAAGACACGCCTGGACCATGCAGCTCTTCCATCAACCGAGAGGAGCTCGGGCCAATCAGAGGGTGAGAATATCTTCACTACTTGACCCGAGTTATATATTACATATTTGTTCCTCTGATATAACAACTTTGTACTATTTTGCTTACTTTTCCACTCCTACAGCAGATGTTTGTTCCAGAGGGTCGTCCAACACCCAACAACGACGTGGGCATCAAATATAATGTCAAACAGAGACCGTTTCCTGAAGAAGTGGATAAGATACCTCTTGTTAAGGCTGATGTCAGTATTCCTGACCTTGATGACATTGTCAGTAAAGAGGTGAGCGAATAGTCTTATTTTTAACCATTTTTAAATGTTATGTTTTAAATACTAATTACTTACAAATGAAATATTTTGACAGGAATAAGATGGAACAGGGGTGTCTGATGTTATGGCTGAAATAGAGCCTTGCAGTAAATAATTATTGATCTTATTTGTTATTGTAATAAAACAGGTGTGTTGTTTGGGCTGGCAGGATGATTCAAGAGCTACAAGCTCACTGATGAGTTATTACCCCCATGTGAGTTTTTTACTTTGGACAGATGATGTTTCACTCGGGTGTTTCTTGGGGGAAAAAGGGGGTCAAATCATCTGGTTTTGGTGAGGTTCATTCTGTTCAGTTTCTTTAATCCAGTGCATGAAACAATGTTGAGAAAGTTAACAGATAACGTTTCAAAGACTGGATCTTAAAGGGCTTTTGTACGGGAATGGGTTTGATTTGATTTTTCTATTCTTAAATAACATGGGAGAGAAGTTTATATTTTAACTTTGAGAAAAGGCATCTTTCTGGGTTGTGGGATCTTTCTGGCTGAATTTACACAGGCATCAGGCATTTCTTCCCATGTTTTTAAATCTTCTCACCTCATCCCCTTCAGCTGGAAATACAGCACGACAAGCTTCGTGTTCTGATAACAAAGCAGATAGAATACGAGAACGCCTTGGAGCAACGCAGTGATGAAGTCTGGAAGTCGAAGTCTTTCCCAGATCCTCAGACAGACTGCAAGCCGCTCCCACCCTCACAAGAGTTCCAGACGGCACGCCTCTTCCTTTCTCAGTTTGGCTTTCTGTCTCTGGAGGCACTTAAGGTTAGTGGAACACATTTTAATCTCCCTATTTGCTTCAAATATGGCGGCATCTCTTTTTAAATTTCCAATCTAGAAATCCAGTGAATTACAAAGCTTCATTTTGCAAACTTTGTGTGATTTTAGTTGGTTCAATTTTACATCTGTTTATTGATTTCTCATAGGAACCCAACAACAGCCGTCTACCTCCTCATCTCATTGGCCTGGACTCATCCCTGCCAGGATTTTTTGATGACATCAGCTACCTTGACCTTCTTCCCTGCAGACCATTCGACACAGTCTTTATTTTCTATGTGAGGGCTGGACAGAAAAGCAGCCACGAGGTGAGAAAATACACAACACACTGATTGTTCACACCGGGTTAAGGTTTATTCTAAGAAAAAACAATATTTAGTGGTCAAGGATGTGGACATACTGCTTTGACGAAAGTGTCAAGAGGCCTTCATCATTGTGGCTTTGGCATTTAATAAAAGGAATGATGGCTTGGGCTTAGCTTTAAATGGACTTGTATAGTAGTATAGCTTGTTACTTCTCTCTAAATCTAACTGAAAATCTTTGTTTGGCGATACATCAGATCTTGAGGAATGTTGAATCATCAGCCAGTGTCCAGCCTCACTTTTTGGAGTTCCTGATGTCCTTGGGCTGGTCTGTCAATGTTGGACGCCACCCAGGATGGACGGGACACTTAGACACAAGTTGGTCCCTAAATTCCTGCTCTGACAACAATGATATACAAGGGGGTAAGTTAGGATAATTTGACAATATTACACGAGTTATTGTTTGAGTACATGTCTGCAGTCTTTTTCTTGTTTTGCAGATGAAGCAGCTACTCCTGAGGACACGGGAGGTTCAGTTTTCAATGGAGAGAAGAAGGTTTTGTACTATGCTGATGCTCTGACTGAAATAGCCTTTGTTGTTCCGTCTCTAACAGAAAATTCTGGTCTGTATTAATTTGCTTGAATATTCACTCAGACATCTAAAACTTTCAGCATAATAGGTGAATAGAGCTGCAATTTGCCTTTTGGTGTGTTTTCAGAAGAATCATCAGTGCACAGTGATTCCACAGTGGAGGCAGACACCACCACAGACCTCGTGCCTAGTATACTAAAACAACCTAATCTAACATTGGAACTTTTCCCCAGCCATTCAGAGAACCTGGAATCTGCTAAAAAGGTAACATTTTCTCTGCAGGTATCTTATACTATATCTTATCACAACTTTTTCACAAATTAATAGCAATATTTAAAAAATTGTAGGTGTTTACAGTGAATGGTGCTTAACTTCTTTTTAATAATTTGTAAAAGCATTTCGGTCTCCACCATCCATTGATAACTGGTCATATGACACCCCACCCCCCACCCCCCACCCCCCACTACGACATGGCCGGGCACTTTTAAATGCATAAAAAGTATTTACATTATATTTTAGTTATATACAAAATAAGCTTGGATTGAAATGTTGGCAAAACCACCTCATTGGGGTGTAAAAACCTTTTAGGAATATTTCAGAGGTTTTTCAAAATATAGATTTTTCCATAACCAGTTTATTATTGTGATATTTAGGTGTCCTGCCATTCTAGACGTAATAAAAACACTGCTATTATTAAATAACATCAACTTAACATCAATGACTTGTCCTGTTTTGGTAGTTGAGTCCTTTGGTAAAGACCAAGAGGTCCTCAGCTGGAAAGTCTTACCCACAACTGGGCCCAGAGACAAAGGTGTTTGTAGTCTGGGTGGAACGCTTTGATGATATTGGTAAGCATGCACTATAAAATAACAGAATTGGGGGCACAGTCAACTTGGGGAAAGATCTATCTTACTCTGAGCTACAAAAGTTCTCCATGCTAAATCTTTTTGGACAACTACTGATATGTCACACGTTGCTCATGCACCATTACAGTACATGTGTGTTTTGTTTTGTTTTCAGAGAACTTCCCGTTATCTGATCTCTTGGCGGAAACCAGTACAGGTTTGGAGGCTAGCATGAGCAACAGCACTTCCTGCAGGTATTCAGAACTTCACACTGAAAGCATTTTTTTTTCCAGTCTAAAGAAGTTGTGGTTTATCACTTGGTTTTGGTCATGTGCAAAGACTACGATAGAAAAACCCGCTGTGCAAAACTGCATGCACTATAGCTTGCTGTGCAAACAGGAAGTATACATACATATAGTCTTTGCATAAGCAAGCAGGAAAAGGAAGTGTTGGCAGAGCTGACAGTCTTCTGTAGGTGAAATGTGTGCTGATTTAGTCAATTTGACTTCAGAATACTTTGATCAAAACTAGTTGATAACAACTAGTTTATATAACATGAATACTCGTTTCAGTTGTACCAAAAAGTTAAAAGTCAATTTTTTAAAAGATAACTTCTGAGTTATGCTTGTTTACATCACTAAATTGACTTATGTAGTTATAAGCAATCAAAGTATTGAAAAAATCAGCAGAGGAAGAGCAGTATATCTTCAAATGTAATTATTTCTGAAGGAGTTAAAATCTCGTTTTTGCATTTGCACTTAACCGTATTGATTTGTTAATTACCTATGTCTATATCAATTTGCAAAAGAAGAGAAAAAAGGGTGTTTTGAAAAAAAATTGCAGAACCGAGCACATCTTTATCTGCCTTCAGTGACCTGTGTTATGAAGCAGTACTATCGGTTAACTTAGGGTTCAGCTGGATTTTCAGTTTCACAAAGGTGCTTTACTTTTTACTAGGTTGTATCGCTATGACACCACAGTGATGTAACTCTAACTTACCTTCATGCGGGTCAGTTTTAAAGATAAGATGAACATGTGTAAAAGGTCTTCAGGACCTTCAGCTCTTCTGGAAAAAGACACTGATTACAGAGTCTGAACATGAATTATTAATAGTTACCAAAGTCATCGCTGACATATAACAGTTATTCTTCCTTTTTTAGTTTTGCATTATGAGTGTATCAAGCTTTATTCTTCGCATTGTTAATTAAATCTTTCTTTGTTTAAAGCTTACAAATAAAAACATGAAATAGAAATATAGAAATACAACATCTACAACTTACCCATGTTTATGTTCTGCTCAGCTCTGAGTTATGCTGGATAAGATTATGATGCACTGTGGAGTTATTCTTGCCTTTATATTTATGTCATCATGCATTTTCCCCTTTTAATGTTGTATGAAATGTTCTTTTGTGTGTCTGTATCTAATAGCCTGAATAGAGAAGCTGGTATTGTTTTGAGCCCATGTGCAGGGTTTGTTGTTAGGTTTGGTACTACAGCCATTGCTGCTACTGATCCAGTACATTAATGGCTTTTGTTTTGTTTCTGCATGGTGTGGACACAGCACACCAACATGCTCTGAGAGGAGACTGTCGTATAGATTTCCGACAGGGCAAATGTTTTAATTAGATAACTTTGTTTAGAAATGGGCTGATATTTATATTGATAATACATAGGTTAAACTTTACCAGTGATGACCATTACTGTTGATGAGACTAAAACAAAGGTAGTTTTGAACACTTTGGCTGGTGTTATTATGCATCTCTGTATGATTTATTACCATACGTGTCCTATATGTTTTAGTTTGTTGAGTGGTTATCAGTAAAGACTCCTGGAAGAAGATTGGCATTCAAGTTAATGGTCATTTCACTTGAGTTCACAGCACACATTCAGAGAACTCGTAGAAGATTGAGCTGGTCTGATCCCATTAAAGAAGTTCTTGAATATGTCACGTTTTATCACAATATTGTCTGTAGTGCGATTACATAGAGACAGAGTGTTCTTGCAGTGCGTCCTTCACCGCCAATAGATTACACATGTTTAATGAAAATATTCTCATCTGTATTAAAATTGTTCTTTTGTTTACATGCCAAGCTTTTAGCAAAGTTCATGAAAACCAGCTGCGGAGATCTTGCTAACACACAGTGATGGCTCATCTCTACCTCTCTGGCTGAAGCATTAAGTTGATAGCAGATGTCTAACATGTGTCTTTTTCACCTTTCCCCACTGTTGTCCTGCTGCAGGTCGGGGTTACTAGAGAAGGACGTTCCTCTGATTTTCATCCACCCTCTGAAGACAGGACTGTTCAGGATCCGGCTGCATGGAGCTATTGGCAAATTTGGGATGGTGATTCCCCTTGTGGACGGGATGGTGGTCAGCCGCAGAGCTCTAGGTAACAAGCCATTTCAGCATATTCATTCCTCCCAAACGAATAGTTTGCAACATAATTCAGCTTTTTTCATTATTGCATTTAAATAGAGCTTAATCAATGTTTCCTTTGCACTTGTCAGGGTTTCTTGTGCGTCAGACAGTCATCAACTTGTGCCGAAGAAAGCGTTTGGAAAGTGACTTGTACAACCCTCCTCACGTGAGGAGGAAACAGAAAATTACTGAGATCGTTCAGCGTTACCGTAACAAGCAACTGGAGCCCGAGTTTTACACCTCACTCTTCCATGAGGTGGGGGAAGGAAAGCCTCACCTCTAAACCCCCCCTCGTCCTGTCCAAACACTGGCTCACAAGCGCACACAACACCATCTCATTCTACACTGATAAACCATTTACAACTGTGCTTGCACACACATCACACACACACTCACAGAATCTTTATATTTATACTGTACTATTTTGTTATTTATATGAATACATATATCAACACTGTTTGCCTTTGACTCTGAGATCAAATTGTCAAAAACCATGCCAAGGTGGGGAAAACAATGCATTTCTGTTGCTGCCGCTCACAGGAGATCTGAGTGGCTGAATTCACCAGTGACTGTCTCTTCTCGTTTAGGGTCGGGCTTTGTGGCAAAAGAGTTTCCGCTTGTCTTTAAATGCAATACTTTAGTAACACTGTTGGCCTTTCTGAACTCATACACAAAGTTTGTCTATTAAATCCTGTGAGATGAGTGAGTTTCATGAGGTTTAGTTCTGCAGAGTTGTGTCCAAAAGCCTGATCTGCAAATCCATTTTTGTTTCAAACAACTTAATGCTTGGATTTTTGCCAAGGATTTGAACACATAAGCATCATTCAGTGGTTTGCAATCAAAAAAAGGAATTACTAACCAATAATCTGAATTTATAACAAATTGTCCTCCACACCCAGACACCTGCTAATATCTACTATAGTCTTCCGAGTGTGAATACACGTGGTCGTTGGAGCTGCAGAATGAGCACACAGATCTCAGATGAGGACTTCTGTGTGGTTTTACCAAATGAGGGTGTCGTTTTTGACACTTGTTCTCTGTGCAAGGCCGTCTCATTGCACAACCATCACTACACTGCGTGTGTATACAGTATGTGTACACAGCTACTTATGTGCTTGTTCAGGCAGTCAGCTGACACTGCAAGGAGTCAGGGAGTACTAAAATCCCTGCATATGGCGTTTAAACATTTTTTTGTTTCTTTAAACGATGTCCTTTTTCTTCAGAATCCCTCCATCGAGACGTATTTAGAGTGGATGTACACTTGATGCTTGAGTTTACTGGACTGCTGGAGTTTGCAAGGCTTATTTAAAAGGGCCAGAGACAGATTTTAGATGTGTGCCACTACCAACCTGCTCCTCCAAACTAAATATGATGAACTCGCAGGCCAAAATACTCAATGTAGCTCACAGCATTATATAACTCTCATTTTGGCTGATGAAAGCTGTTTTTTTTCTAAACAATATTTATCTTGTCAGTTATGTTTTCAGTACAGGAATGTGCAGTTTTGCCTTCATAAATGTTTATGTACCTTTACTTTTGCTTAACACATCATTATTGTTTATTCACTGTACTTGTTACTGTCTGCCTGTAACAATGTGAATTTATTTATCGCAGATATGGAACAGGACAAACACCTGAATTTTTTCTTATATTGCAAAGTCTTAATGCACTGAGCACATTTTATGTTTTCCCCCCCTATTCTCTTTGGTTACTCTACATGACTTTTTGTACTTTTGTGCATTTTGAAACAAAAAACCCTGCTGAAGGAAGAGTTTTATCTTGTGAAATATGAATGAAGAGATGGTTTGGAGTTTTTAACTTGTCATGTCTAATTGTAACTAACTTTTTATGACAGTGCTGTATGCACATGCCTTTTTTTGGAAGGAAAGTACATTAAATATGCTTCAAAGAAACTTCATACAATCAGTCACACATTGTATCCTATTACTCTGATGTTTGATCATATTTAAGGACTTGCCATGTACAGAAGTAGATGATTTGTAAATATATGATGGTGTAAGTCACTTAGAAGTTGTCTGTTGTATTCCTCACTTGAAATGATGATTGAGATACTGTATGCAATTATGTGTGGGAGGAATGCAGCGGGCATTGAATGTAACATGCATTAATTAAAACTATTATTAATATTTTACTTTCTCTCATTCCTAATAATTGATTTATCCCTCAGAGTTGTTACTATGAGGCTTTAACACTCCAGAAGGTCATTTAGGCTTCAGTTGCTGATGAGGAAGTGAGAATGTTTTATTTCTATGTATTCATTTATATATTCATCATTCACATTTTTTCTCCAAGCCTCAGCTGTTTTACTGCCATTTCACATCTGATTGTCACTAAGCAGAACTTTTTATGAAATCAAACTGAACTTTATTTATAGAGCACTTTTCATGCATAAGCCAAAAAAAACAGTTTCTGTTACAAAAAAAAACCTGCACACACCAAGTTATTCAATTAAGAACACACACCACTCAAGCCTTCCCACAAATATGACCCCCGCCCCTCCACCACTCAAACACACACACATATAAACATCTTTATCTGAAGTTAAACCAAAATGTATATATAAATTGATGGATTTAAACATCTGGCTATACACCACTGTGAGGAAACAACACCATGGGGATCCATTCACACCAAAAGCCAGCCCACCAACAGCCAAACAGGCAAGCCAGGGTCCACACCATAGCTATGAGGTACCCCCACCCCGCGGCAACAATCCATGCTGACCAGCTTATATCCTGTGTCTCATTTACTTTCAGTCAGGTATGTTAGAGCAGGGTACTACTTAAAACCTGCAGGATTGCTCCAGGACTGGAATTGCATTGCATACACCTAAAATATGAGATTGACACCTTTTAAGATGAGGCATGTGTACTCTGGTCCTGTTGGGGGGGGGGGGGGGGTTTCCCTCCTGCAACACCCCTGATACACATCAGACTTGATTAGCAGACTTGTGGCTTGTTGACATCAAAGTGCTAATTAGCCACTAATTTAAGTCAGGTGTGTTGCAGCATGGTAATTCCTAACACTTGAAGGACCAGAGTTGTCCCCCATTGACTTAGAGGATTTTTTTTTGCCTGTTCTGTCAGAAAGAATCAACATATGATTATGTTTAACAGCTGATCAGCTGCCCTCTAATTAGCCCAAACACCCCTGCTATCATTTATCTATCCATTGTTACTTTGTTACTTTCATCCATCCATTCTCTGTATTCTAATTCTATGCAGAGGGCTATATCTATCTATAGTGTGGTGGGGGGGGGGGGGGGGGGGGGGGGGGGGGGGGGGGGGGGGGGGGGGGGGGGGGGGGGGGGGGGGGGG
>JBAMHV010000014.1:20089604-20129833 GCA_037177535.1 Pseudomugil gertrudae
TTTAGGCAGGATTGGATTTACAAATCTGAATCCAAATCTTCAGGATCAAATGTGTTTTGAAATACCCAAATCTGACTTAAATCCAAGAAAAATCCTATCCACCTGGATTAATCCTACAGGATTAGTTTTGAAATACTGGGCCCTGATGATCTGTTTTACCTTCCCACCTGGTTAGCTAAAGGGTCATAATTGTAGTGCTGAGCACCCATTGGTTTCTCTCTGCTACCATTTAATCTCATCCATGTCTGTGCAGACTGTTTATGTCTGTCCAGCTGAATACCAGGTGTGGGGTTCTTGGTTTGGTTAAATAAAAAAAGAACAAAAACTGGGGGAAAAAACAAGTTTGGGCACAATCATAAATAAGTTAATGGAAGAGTATGAGATGTTCAGATTTTTTTTTTTTTTTTAGCATAGATGGTTTTGGGACTCTTTGTGGCTCATAGGCCTCCGATGGCTCACTCAGCACCATATTCACCACACTGTGATCCAGTCTGTGATCACCACGTCCGTCAGCGCCAAAAACATGCATCCAAACGTCCAGATGGTCTCTGCAATCTGGTCCATGATGTTATCTGCAGATCACCACATGTCACCTGTCAACAGGGAAGCCATGTAGAAAAAGGAAGCCCGGGCAAACCTGTGCCGAACTCTTCCTGTGAAAACAATATGCCATTTTAGTTGTGATGAGTATAAAAGGTTTAAGCAAAGCTTTTATCAGGTTTGAAGCACATGTTTCTGAATTGCAGAAATATTTATTGAGTGCTTTTGTTTAGTGTTCAGTTCTGTTGTGTATAAAAACTGCAGATGTGAAGAGGATCCTTTAAGCTTACCCTCCTCATCTTCACTTCAAACTTGGCAACAAAATCAGACAGTCTCAGAAACTGTATTGCATTTTATTAATAAGGTATTGATGCATATCTTTCCTATTTTAAGACAATTTAAGATATTTGCTAATATTTTTTTTAGATAATGTCTGTCATCCACTTATTAATGCAACAGTACTGATATGGGCTTTGTAGGTAGGCAGTCTCAGACGGGAAGTCTGATTCAGTGCTGTCTGTCCTCTGTCGTCTCGTCCCCCTGATGTGTTTAGTTTCCGCCCATGTGAGTGGCTCAAAGAGCTCTGAAGTTTAAAGTCCTTCAAAGCGGAAGTGAGTATGATGAGAAGGGGGAAGAAAGAGGCTGGCCAAGGCTCAAAGAAGACTTTGTGTTTTGGTGATTGGCTCTGCCAAGAAGAGTTTCTCTTGGAAGACAGCAAGAGACTGGCTGAAGGAGGAGCTGAGGGAGGTTTTGGAGGGTTGGGGAGAGATGTGAATTACAGCTTCAGAGAGAAAAAGGTCTAGTATGGTTTGCTGGGGTCCCTCATTGTGGCAACGCCACGGGCCTTTCTCTGGCTCTGCTGCACTCAGGCTACAAAGAAGGGATTTCTTCATTTATTTATTCAACTGGATGCCATATCGACCCCCAAATGGCCCCATTCCCTATCCATAAGTGTCCTGTCTCCCTTTGTGGTTAGTCACCCCAGTTCTCTCTCCAAAAAGAGAGACACTTAATGGGTCATTGTTCTTAGCATGTTGTTGTTTTCTTGTGGTCGAGGTGTGGTAAAGAGTTTGAGGCTGGTGACCTGAGCGAGTTCAATAGAAAAGTCCTGGATGTGTGGATGTGTCATTCTGTTGGAGGAGTGTTTTTAGTAGGTGTGGGAACCACAGCAAATTGAAAAGGGGCTCTCAGGGCCTGCTGGAAAAACCTTGACAAGGGTTAGAGCTTGCACTTGATATACAGGGTCTCTTGTGGGATATGTGAATTGAGTGAGATGGGCCAGCATTGTTGCTGAATGCTGATGCAGCCAAGGGCAGAAAAGGGGGAAAAAGCCATGGGTTGTTCTCATTAACACACTCTTGCTGTAATTACAGAGAATTTGTGAGAATTATACATTTATCAGCAAAAAAAAAGCCAATAAATGTTTAAATTTAGAAGGTAAAGATTTGGTGCATAACAACCAATGCTGCTAATGCATCTGTTAAAAATAAGTTGGCGTTATCGTTACACATATGTTGTCATTTCACCATCTTGCTATTGTATATATGTTGTAATATGAAGTGTAAATCAAAAGTTTGGACACACCTGCCCATTCACATCAAAACAGTTTCATCCAAACATTTTTTTCCCTGTTTTAATAGACCACTTGTAATGTCAGTGCACGCATCCTCGGTGCAGAAAGCATCTTACGCCTGTGTGTTTAGACAATGGCAAAGTTAAACTCTATTGTTAAAAACATCTAAAAAGCCTTTCACCCGCTGATCATGCCTGTTATTTAAAGAAGCTTGCCTTTTAATACAAGTACGTATGTAGCCATAAAGCCCATCTATACTTTTAAATGGATGCCTGCCTCCTGGTATCAAATAGAAACTAACACGTGGATTGTCGTGAAAAAAAAAACTTCCTTAAAGTTGCTAGTGGTTGTGTTAACAATACTGTGTCAAGCTGTCAAAGCTTTTTTGCACCAAGAATGTGCACGCATCAGTCACATACGTCACCTGCAAGGTGATCAGGTTTGCACTGATATGCAGTGTAAAAACTGATCACATCATAGTAACTGTGTGCTATTTGTTATTCACAGCAGATAGATAGCTGTAATGCTCAGCGTATGTCACCTGCAATTTATATCACTGTTTGTTCCAAACCTTTTATCTTGTTGTTCTCTTTGTCCTATAGGTTCATAATGTAGTGTACATACGTATTAGTGTTAGTCCAACACACTCCTATTCATAATGTATGAGATAAACTCTGTTCTACTACAGCCTAATACACTATTCAGTTTGTTTGAGACCCAAATATTTGTGGGTTGCCTCTTTTCCGTATATGAGTCACACCTTGAGTGTGACAGTCCATTACAAAGTACCCACAGCCTCCACAATGACATTCAATATGTAATCTTGCTCTCAGAGGTAGTCTGTTTGGATTCAGTTCAGTTTGGATAAATTTTGGTAAAGGTAAGTTTGCAGTTACAAGCATCTTCTGCAGCATTGTGCTTTAACAGCACTGGCAACAGGTTTAACCCTCTGTGCATCTGACTTACTCCCATGTTGCAGCTTGACTAAGTTTGGCAATTCTGACATTTCCGTATTTCTCTCTAGTTATTTCCCATTTAGTTTCTGCTATTGTATTTATAGCTGGGAAGACTTTTTGGCTGTAATGCATAATTTTTAAGAATCCAAACTGATGTTTGAGCTTGTTTGTCAAATTTGTTGTATTTGTATATAGTTTTCTCAAAAGTAAAGGCTTTCACTCATTTATTGTGACATTAACATCTTTTTATTTAGAGTGGCTGAAAATATAAACTTCTTTTAGAGCCAGACAAAGCAGACGTGATGGCAGCGGGCCTCCTACTCCCTGTCCAGTGGAGCAAACACTGAGCCTACACCAGCATATGGTCCATCTGTATTTTCACACTTTACTGTCTGGCTCCTCTTCGCTCTGATAAACCTCAGCATTTAGCAAGTCCCAGCCCACGCTGACACTGAGGTTGCTGGACAAATGACACGATGCCTGACGTAGCATTTCAGAGTCCAGTTGTTAAATGTAAATTTTACTATGATTAATGTTGAGCCAGAGTTTTTTTTTTTTTTTTAAAGTATTGTAAGTGACCCTTAGTGGGTAAATATGACTGTTTGTTTTTTCCCATAGTGTCTTTTCATTACCATGACCCTGCCATTTCAGTGACTTGGAGCATATTTAACAGCCCACTGCTGTTACTGTGCAGTCACCCTGCAACATAGTTGAGGTTAAACCTAAATTCTGATTGATTCTGCATGCTAGCACACACTGTCAGACTCTACTCAAGACACGGCCAAGTAAGTGGCCAGTCCATGTCGCATACTTCCTCTTCCTTTCACAAAAGCCACACATCCTGTACAAAAAAATGTCATCTGTTGCTTTTGTGTTGAGAGGCACTGCTTCATTCTACAGACTGTTTGTTTTTCTTCCCTCTTCAGCTGAACCACTGCCTATCTGCTTGTAAAGAAACAAAAATACTTGTCGATGATTTGGGTGTTTAAAAAAATGCATTGGCTTTTGTTCTGTGTGATTGCACTGTTTTCACTTCCTGTTTGCATGCCACACAAACAGAAGCATCCGTGCGCACTTCTTCTGTGGCAGTATTGGACTTTTTAACATGTCCTCAGCTTTTCTTGCACACAACTTGTTGCACTTGTGAGTAAGCTTAGAGGGACCACCGACCTTACTTAATTTGACCATGTGTTTTTTTGTTAATGAAATTGTCTTTTTTTCCAGCTTTGTGTAACTTTAGTTCATCTGTAACACTTTGGTTGTCTTTGCTCATTGCACGACACTAGGACCAGTCATATCAGACTTAGAAGCAGAAGCACCTTTAACTGAACTGCACGGTGCATACTTAAACCACAAAGATGTATGAAAATTTGCATTTTGCAGATTGCATTAATTTGCTCTCCTAATCATTGGGAAATGGAGAGTAATTTTCTGAACTAGAAAAGATTTTAGCTGTCTGTCTTACACTTTGTAAACTTCCTGAACTCTTGGCCCACTTGCCTTGGGTTCAGGAAAACCTTTTGTTGGTTTAAGTGTGAAAACACCCTGCTACAGCAGCTTATAAGTAAGGACGGGGGAAAGGGTGTGGAGTTGTAAAAATGTTAGCAAAAACTAGCATGCTGCTTGTTTTGTGGAATTTGAAGTTCATTTTTGCCCCCTACGGTTTGTGCTGCAGTTCTTCTGCTTATTGAAGATTTTAGCTCTTAGTCTTGAATCTAATTTTAATGCTAGACTGAAGTGACTCCATTCCAACCATAAAAAACAGGCCTGGTAAGGTTTGACATTTTGTCTAAATTTACACACTGATGTCAGAATATGATAATGTTCTTGCAGTTGTGTAGTGTAATGTATGGATTTCAAAGTGTTCAGATTTATTAGAGCCAAAAAGGGGAGTCATGTTAAAGAAAGTCATGTTAAAGAATTAACAGGAAGAAGTGAAGTGAAAAGAAGAAAACAGTTGCAGCATTTCTATAAATGAATAATGGATAATAATTACACATGATTTCTGTAATAAACATGTAGGATATGAAGTATTACAATTATTTCTGGTTTATTGTATTTCTTCATGGATTTTCTTTTTGAGTATGCAAATTTGATTATTTATATAATTGAATGTTTTTAGAGTCATTGTCATCTATTTCATTTGAAGAAGGTGTCAGAAATCATTGGATCCACCATTATTGCTTTATATTTAGCAGCATTAGTATGCATTGTGGTTGACAGCTGTTTTGTGGCTGAAGAAGGAGCTTCATGGTTTTGTTACCCTTTTCCAGTGGGATTGCATCATGAGTAGTTTCCCCTAACATCCTGTCACGCCTGAGGCAAGAGACCATCATGTGCAATATCTCTGTTGTACTTCATGTTGCAGCTGAGCCCTCTCTGAACCAGTCTGACTCATTATTATGAGTCCTAGGGTAACAGAAAACGAATTTGTTTCCCATCTCACCAAATATTATTATCACATTGACTGATGTGATTGCTATTTTTAAAGCAGGGTGGTGTGTGTGTGTGTGTGTGAGGAGGGGGGGGGGTGTTAAAGTAAACCATAGTTAAAAAAAACTGATATACAAAACAAGTTAGAACACTACAAAATGTATTATTAAAATCCCATCTATGATAAAAGAAAACGGATATATTTGCAAAGTCTCCTAAAACTTGAGGTTAGATAAGCAGCAGGTAAGTAAAATGCCCAAATTCAAGATGGGCATCAAGTCTCAGTAAAAATGATTGTTGCTCGAATCTGAAGAAAGTTCTCTGTGCAGAAAGCAAAGCTGAAAACATCACGAAATACTGCATGCATAACTTGATGTGGCGCTGCATTATGAACATTACTCAAACCTGAAAGCAAATGTCACTGAACACAACTCATTGCTGTTTTTATAAATATGTAAACTAACTAGATAAGAAAAAACCAACACACTTTCCCTCTAAAGTCATCGTTCCACGCATTGTGGGTTAAAGATGACAGGAAGCAACTTGCTTGTTGTTGGCAAGAGTGAAAAGGTACAAGATTTTGAGCAAGATATGCTGTTATAAAAGAAACCTCTTTTTACACTGGATGGATCTTGTTTAAGGAACATAATGCAAACGATCTATTCTAGATATGAGTACAGTACACCATGAGGCCGTAGCCCAGCTTTATTCTGTAGACTCGCTTATCTTTTGGTTTCATTTAGCTAATGGCCTTTCATAACATGGGGTCTACCATATCTTGTTAAAGAAACATCACCAGCTGGACTATTTCTTATATGTGAATAATTACAAGACAAAGTTTCCATCTGAACCAGCGCAGATGCGGTTCAATCAAATGTTACTGGGTAATAGCTGATGTGCCACTAAACATGAATATACACATTTAATATGCTGATGCCAGAGAAGGGGGGAAAAAAGGTCACCTAAGATGGAAATATATGCGTAAGCAAGAACCCAGAGCAGCACCCTGCGAATGAGCGACAAAGTGCAGAGTTCAAGGTAGTTTGTTTGTCATGACTTTTTTTCTATTAAGCTGAATTAGGTGCATCTCAGACAGGTCTTTGTTAGAGTATCTTGAGTCATGTTAGATGATGTGTGTGCAACATGTGTGAACATCATGAATCACGTGTTAAACAGGAACATCTTTTAGGGTCAGTAGCAGACAAACCAATAAGAGCCCATTTACAAAAGTCACAGTCCATAGCATTTTTATGAAGTCTTTCACATGAAGTTTCAGATTTGGGCTGTAAAGACAGCCATTACAAATCCTATTTCAGCCTTTGCCACCATGTGACTGTCAGCCAGTCCTGTTTGCTCAGTTATGACATTTGACTTTCTGACCACAGAGAACTGGCACGCCAGCATCTACCCAGTTATGCTCATAATATTTTCTTTGGGGGTAATTCATGGTTGTTGGTTCTGACATATCTCAGAATAATGCAGTCTATGCAACAAAAAGTAAACTTTGACATGCCTTGTGTGCAAGCAAAGTTTATCCTCTGTGCTCTCATCTTCTCTGGCTCTCTCTACTTACCACCAACTACCATCATCAGTCGGGATGGTGAACAGAGAAAGCCTCCAATTTTCTTTCCAAACAAGCCTGTGTGCTTTGTTATGGAACAATGAAGGCAGCCAACACAACCCTGGGTGAAGTGGGCCTCTGGGATGATACCTGGACTGAAAGGAACCCTTTGTTTTTCCTTCTCACCATCCTCCCTGCCGATCCTGCTAGCAGCACATCTGTGTGGCACGTCGCTCTAAGATGTCAATAAGGACTGAGACTCGCAATATTTACTTTGAACTTCATCCTTGTTCTATTTTTTTATTCTATCTCCTCATTCTTTGCTGTCCTCTGGAGCCACCCCACCCTCACCCTCCGTTTACTCTTGACTGAAGGCAACAAAGGAAAAGCCTGTTTCCTGCCACTTCTTGTTTCCTCTGCTGGAGAGCAATCTCTCACATGACTTACTTCACCACTGTGGATACGGTACTAGTAACCATATGGGACATTTAATTAGAGTATGCCACAAGCAATCAGCTCCCTCTCCGTACCAGTCAAGAAAACGACAACTACTGCCTCCCTTTAATACTGATCTTAATTAGCAAGTTGCAGCTTGCTGCAAAATACCATTACTTTTTATTTTGAAACAACCTATCCAAAAGCTAGTAAAGAGGGAGGGAGAGAGACACTCCTGTGTAAAACTTCAGTCTTGGAGGAAATGATAAAGTTGCTGCCTGACTGCCTGTTTAGTTTGGTTCTATCTTTAGAGCGAATGTGTTATTACGAGTGATAGTCTTTCATTATAGCCCAGCAACTTACTGTAAGTGAATCGGTATAATCATGTTGTTTGTGTCTCCATAAAGCATGCAAAGTGTTTCTGCAACTATCTGGAATTCATTTGCATTAGAAAGATCAGTGGGGACATTAAAACCACTGATTGGTCAAGTAAGCAGCATTGATCAGTTAGTTGCGATGCAGCGTTCTGAGTCCTTATGTTTATGAAGAGTTGGGCTACGGACATTTATACATCAAGCAAAATCTATTTAAATCTATTGTGAAAGCAGAAGTAACACGTAATGACAATTTCTTTCCATGTTTAAAAGCTTTTTATATTTAAAATGTTTAATCGGCGGATGTTGGCACCACCACACTGCTGTGATCAAAATGTAACGTAGGAATCTGTTGCAATGATGTAAACACACAACATGAAGGTAAACCATGTATTTGTTCTAATTATACAAAAACACATTTGCTTCTCAAAATATTTTTATCTTCATAAAATCAGTCTGTGTGTCCACTTTCACTTACCTGAGATCAGGTCCCGTCTCTCCAGTAACACACTCCACCTCCTCTGAGGGAGACCCCAAGGTGTTTATATCCCAGTGTGTGTATATATATATATATATATACACATAAAATCCCTCGTCTGTGTTTTGGCTCTTTCCCAGGATGTCGACAAACATCAGATGTGAAATAAATATAGTTTGTCCCTTTCCGGTACATCTTGTCAGGGATGTAAAATCTTGTGTGCTAAAATGCTTTGCTTTGTTGAAGACAGGACTGGTTGCATTTCCTGCTAAAATCCACACTACTGTGATTGATCTGATTGAATTACTGATGCTCATGCAATGAGCTCAACAGCATAAAATGAACCTAAAGCATGTTGGTGAAAGGCTGCTTTGACAGATATCGCCCACTTAATCTGTTAAACAACCAGGGCAACAGTGCTCCTTAAATCCTTGTCAATATGCTTTGAAAAATCTTTTCAGGAATAATTTGATGAATAAGATTTATTAAGAGATAAAAGCAATGATTTGGCTTCCAAACAAGCAGGATTTTTATTAGAACTTTTATTTTTCATAAGTGCAACGTGAAAATTATAGAGTTTCAGCCTCACCTTTTCAGAGTTTCAAATCGAAGCAGCGAGAGAGCGCTGCCAAAAATCACATGATTGCATCCTCACAGCGTGTGGATGAAACTCTGAAAATGTGAGGGTGAATTTGAAGTTTGAAACTCTGTGAAATGAAAAAAAACTGTTGCACCCAGAGCTGACATACAAAATGATGTTTGCAGAAGATTTTAACTTTTTAAAACTCAAGTTTCAAGGCTTCAAAACTGTTTTGCAAACATGCACATAGCAGTTTTCACATATCATTTACAAGGTTTCAGAGGTTTTTCTGACTAATGTGGTGGGACAAAAATGCCATATTTAAAACTCTGAAAATGTTTGAATATTGGCCATCATTGATCTTTTTTTTCTTTTTAAAAACGGACACCCTCAGTTTCTCATTACTTTGGCATGTGTACTAAGATCTTTATAAAGCAAAGAGACATTTTCCTGTTCTACCTGATGATTGTCAATAGGGTATACTGTATATCACAAGGCCCTCATTTGGCTTTCAGGTGGATTGACCTTACCTATGTGTTGCACTACCCTGCTTATCTTGCCCTTACTTGCTAAATGATCGGCACTATGCTTTTAATAAACCTAAAAGACAGATGAATACATTTACATATATCAACAGATGAAAAAAATGACAGTAACCCTCATTACTTTGTGGATTTTCACAGTTAATGTGCATTCCTTAAAGAAATCAGTGCTTTGAGCTTTGAAACATGGCAAGCTATTGATTTTCAGACCTGAGGCACTGACTGCTGGCTGCCACCTCAGTAGCCTGCCAGATGAATGAGGATGTCAGAAAAGGATTATTAACAGGCTTTGGGAAACGTAACCCTTTTTCCTGTTGTCCCTTTTCTTTTCAAGGCAGTATTGGCGTCTGGAGATGAGGCAGACGGTCTGATTAAGGAAGGTTATAAGCCTACCAAACTCTGTGTTGTAGACAGAGAAATGGGGAAGATGAAATAAAAGAAGCTGTTTGCAGATTCACTTCCTCTCCCTTCACCAATACCCCTCTCAAGTTAGGATTCTGATTGGCAGGCATGAACACACAAAACTGCACACACAAGCAAAGCTTAACTTGACCTGATCCTTTTTACAACTCTCTTTGGTGAAGCTATGTGTACAAGCTGCAAAGATGAAGCTGTTGTCCTCCAGCTGAAGCCTCAGATTCAGAACATAAAGTGTCACAAGATAATGTGAAAACATGCTTTGTCATACAGCTCTGCAGCATTTAAGGGGCAGCGAAAGAACTGTGACACTTCTTTTTTGCACTAAGGAAGGCAGTTTTCCATGAGGTCTGCAGGCTTATGTGTGACTGTTGCTCTAAGGCTTGTCTGTTTCTGCTCATGCATATGAAAGAATCTTTATATGCAATGTCTGTTTCCTCAACACCAAGAGTTTTACATCCTACAAATAAAATGATCAGTGGTTTTAACCTGGGCTTCCACTATTAGATCACACTTTTATCCACAAGAATAATAGGATTCCAACAGCTTATTTATGAAAGGAATACCATGTAACTTTGGGCCAGTAGGGGTGCTAAACCTGTAACTTCCCACAGGCCACATGACACAGTGTCCATCTGTTTTAGGAATTGTTTTAACCAGCAAAGTAATTCAGATTTAGGAGTTTTTTTTAAGCTTCTTCACCACTGAACGATCTAAGGCCTGAGATCTATATGGACCAATTTTATTGATGTATCAATTTAATTAGCAGGTTTGAGTAGCTTTTATATTGAAATCCTTCAATAGTTCTGTGATGATAACATGAATGTAAAAGAGTAATTAAAATTAATCTCATATTGCTGATAGAGTCCGACTATGAAGCTGCATCAGTCTGTAGTTTTTTTGTAGTAATATAAGTTACATTTGACAAACTCCTAATCTGCAGTAAAATATCGGTTTTGCACAACAGTTAGTTTGCACTTATTACCGCTAGTAAAAGCTGGCTGAAAGATGTGAAAATGTACACCACGTTTTGGTACGTTTGCACAACGGGCAAAGAGATAATTTACTGGGCAAATAATGCAGAGGCAAACAGAGAGAGGGTTTTGCATCCACACTGTTTTTCATCAGGCACAAATGAGTTAATTCTTTGCGAAAGTCAACTTGTGTCTTTCCTCTTGAGCGACCCCTGTCCTGCTTTGGGTTTTCACATTCTTACTTCAGTCAGCCAAAGAGAAGGAAAACGTAGCACAAAGACGAGCCCTCTGTGTTTAAAGAGGGGGCGCTGTAAAGCAAAGCACTTCAGGTCACATGATCTCATGAGAGACGGATCCGCTCCTGCATAGTTACAATGTCTGGTTTCTACACGTCATGCACTGTATATTGACCCCATATATCATTTATTATTACTGACATTAGGCTAATGTTTGGGAAAAAAGTAACATGGAATCCATTTAAGTAATTGCTTAGTTATTCCAAACTTGCAATGCTCATTTATGTCACAGCTTAAACCCAGTTTTATCACCAGTGATGCACCTACTTTATATTTTTAACCTTTTTTTTAATATTCTTTCTCCCATCAGGCGTTTTTGCAGAGAATCAGACAAACTGCAGATGATCAACAGTGTCTTTCACCAGAGTATGTCAAGGTAAGACTAGTTATTCCCACATTTCCTCTTTATCCTTTATCTCATCCTTCCTTTGTATCGCCTCCCTTCTCATATAAATATGTGTTTTTTTTTTTCAATAGATCCTGTTTTCAAATATTGAGGACATCCTGGAGTTGCACAAAGAGGTGTTGTCTGCCGTGGAGGCCATTTTGCAGCCAGAACCACAGCCTCACCATGCACTGGGACATGTGTTCCTCCAGTTTGTAAGTGCACGACACACACATGAGCATTAAAGAAAGGACACTTTCACACATACACAAGCATATTGGAATGCATGTGGCAGCGCTTGTGTGAATTCCACTTCCATGCAGAAACACACACACACTCTTTTTTTCACGGGGAACCCGTAACCACAGATGCAAGGAAGGCGTGCAAAGCCTGCGTTGAATATACCCCTAATTCTCCTTCTCACATGAAACAACCCTCCCCTCTCCTGGATGCCCCATTCACCCTAACAGCCTCATGCCCCACCTCTTTAACTTTCCCTCCTTTTCAGAGCAGACTTGCATGAGACCTTCATCCTGTCAGGTGAAAGGATATCTTTTCCACCTCATCTTTCTTCATCAGCTTATGCTCCCATCTCCTTGTTTTGCCACTCCATGCAGAGACACCATTCGGCAACTCCAACACATACTACCCTACCCCGCTCACTCCGCTCCCCTCTGTTTGAACTCATTTGGCCCCAGGGAACAAACAAAGAAGGGTCTGTGTCTGGGTAGGAAGAGATGGTGTGTCACTTGGTGAGGGGACAATGTTTCTGCTGGTAGAACTCAAACTCTTTCTTACTGTTTTTCAGGAACAAAATACATCAGCTAGGTGTTTGACCATTAGCATGGCTCATTCCTGCAGGGAACTGTCGCAGAAGTTCAGACACAAGCAAACTGGAATTTCACTTTCTAAAAAGCGGGACATAAATAGACCTTTTGTCTCTGTTATACTTATATGAAATACACCAAACCTCGTTGCGGAGTCATAAACACAACCAGTAACAATTTATCCGCTGCCATGAATGACATTTAATCTCGTCTGCAGAATTGACTCATCAAAATTCACACATGTGTGAGCTGTCATGGTGCAAGGCAAGGTGTCAGGGTGAAGAATTGATTAAAGGTGCTCAGAGTTTTGTTTTCAATTTTCCAGAGCTTAGAGTGGGAATTAGACAAGATGGGCTTAAAGGAAAAGTTTCTGGTGTCTGGATTTCTAATTGAGCCCCCTTATTACAAACATGACTCAATATTCTTTCTAATGACCGGAATTTGGGTCTGCCTCAATACCAAGGCAAGATGAAAATTTGAACCAGTTTGGGATGTAAAATTGTAGAAATAAAGAGAGTACAAATTTTGGTACGAAGGTTTTTTCCAACTAAAAGACGGTAAAAGATTAACTTAACTCTTGTCATTATTGTGAATGTGATGTCTCAGGAACACCTGGAAGGAATTTCTTCACATCTGAAACGAATGTCCACTTTGACTCAAGGGTGGACTGATTTAATTTTGGTGGGCAAAGGTCAGTCAGACTTCACAAGGAGTTTTTTTTTGCAGTAATTCAGAAATTTGAAACCATAATCAGGACTAAACTTCACAGAAATTACTTTTAGAAATAACTGATAAAACAGTGACATTTTGTTATATTTTTCTTCAGACGTGATTCATAGATAACGTTTTCTCCAATTCTTAATCTGAGGAATCAGAAAAAACAATAATCATACATTATATTCCAACACTTATGTCGAGAAGAAAACTACAAGCTGATTGGCTGGTATAGAAATAAAAAGCTGAAGCTTAATCTGTCACTTGTGCAGGAGCGACTGTTTCATAATACTTTTACCTTCTGATAAAGCCACTGCTTTGTACCTGAGAAGTGGCTCAAGTATAAAGCTAAACAAACAGCAGCGTTATACCTGAGCAGCCATTGGTCCCATTTCCCGGCTGGCTCTGGGCAGCTGTGGCTACACATGTAGTTTTACACCGTCTAGTATGAATGAGGAGTAAATGAGTAATGATTCAGTACAAGTACTTTGAGTGCTAATAATAATAACAATAATAATGATAATATTAATAATAATAATAATAATATCTCATCATTGCATCTGTGTTTTTGTACGTACTAACATGTACCACAGAGTTTTTATTTTCTTCCATTGAGACATTGAGCTTTCCACACAGGCCCTTTGTTCTGCCTATCCATTACATTTACCTCACCAACACATGACCTTTGTCTCCTTCAACACCATCACCTCTCAGCCAATCAGTTGGTCTCGTCTGGCGCCCTCCAGCCGTGGCCCTTGACCTCCACCAGAGGTCAACACCATGACTGGGATTTGATTAACCTCCTGCATTGTTCTGCAAGACTATGTGCCAGTCAGAGTTAGGGAAGAAAATGGGGAAGATTCATTGCTATTCAAAGTCAGATGTTGCCAAGACGGTTCGAACGGCTGCATGTGAAGGGACTTGATTGTGTTGCATCATTTTTCATTTACAGGGAACAAGAATAAAAGTCTTTTTTTAGTGTGATACAGATGTTGCATCACTTTTCTTTCTGTAGTTTCTAATACAAAAAACAAACATTTTTCACTTTTACCAAATAATATTTATCTTTCTACCTAGACCACAAGCATTGAAGCATCTCTTGACTAAATTTTCAGACACTGACAGATTTAAAGGCATTTCTTAAAGCTCAAGATATACTTAGAATTATATAACTCTGCAGAGGTGAAGGAGGGATTCAAAATCAGGAAAGTCAGGGGCATCAATATTTGCTCTATTAGGTGGAATGTAAATATGACCGTTGTGCAGAGGAGGGGGCAACAGTCATGTCATTGTGTATTTATGAACTCTCTGAACCACGCCCATTATACTTTGATTTGATGCGATACAACCCTGCTGTCCACATTTCTGCAAAAACATTCCATGAATGTAGAATCAAATAAAGATTCACGTTCATCAAAGAAACAGCCAACGCCTCCGAGCTATTCTGGGAACAACTGATGTCTCAAAGCAGTCCTGATGTTGTAAATGAACTCTGCAGAAATTAAAGTGTCACTTTTTGCTCCAGTTAGACTTGTATTTTACTTTGAAGGTGCCTGAATGGGCTATGTAGCTGTTGTCACCCAAGCAAAGGAAATACCTTGGTTTGGGCTTTAGATGTAAACATAGTTGCAAACCGGCATGCTGTTTTTGTGTGCTGAAGGGTCCAGTTACAGATGGTGGTTAAGGGTTGAAGTGGTTATTTCAGGTTCCACTGTATCCAAGAAAATTGTAAGTTTCAACTAATCCACAGTGGCTACATTTAGATGTCTAATAACACTTCCTTAACGGCCAGCTTGCTGCTGTTTGTTTGACAGCTCAGGTACCGAGAACCGCAAAAGTTATGTGCTGTGACTCGTTTCCAAGCATCAGTATCCCAAAAGTTTCAGGCCTTTTACTATTAGATTTCCTTGCTGGTGCACGATGAGTGTAGTCAGAGCTAGCTGTCTCTGTTTGTCAAAGATTTGGGGAAAGCAGGGAGGCAGAACATGTATGCTTACTTGATGGTGTACTGGATAGCAGCTTACTGAAGAGAATGCTTTGATTTGCTACACTTGGCTGGAGACTTTAATAAGAACATGCTTTTTTCATGTTTTAATCTTTGAAATTCTAGTTAATTTCTAAAATCCAAATAAAAAAGTTTGCCATGAGCCTTCGGCAAATGTTTTGGAACAAATATGTCCAAATGTCTATTCTGCAGTTCATGTTAATGCACGTTGTTCTTCACTGACACACAGCTCTCTTAAATATTGTACTAAAAGAATTATCTCTTTGAAATAAGAAGCACATTTTTACTTTGTGATGTAGTCTTATTGACATTAATCCCTTACCCTAAAAACAAAGTAAGATGCTCTCATAACACTGTTATATATGTCTGGACAAATAGCTCAAAATGACTCTAGCTGTGCATTGTGTTCATTTAGCTGTATCCTGGGTTTCACGCCATATGCCGTCCCAGCTGCTGCTTGCATTGGCGGTTTGGAACTGGAATCCCCTGCCAAAGGTGGTTTTGGGTGTGTTTAAGTTTCTGCCTTTGTGGTAAATGCTGCCCACCGTTTACATTAAGCTGCTTGCTTATGTTACACACGTAACAAAGATTTTCAGCTCCTCATTGTCAAGAGGATGGGATCAAGTAGAGACACGTTAAAGAGTTAGCTTTGTTGAACTTGTGTCATCCCTGTGAGGTAGCCATATGCGAACCACAGTTTTGTGTGGAGAGAAGCTACATTTATGACTAATTTGCATGTGCGGCATTCAGCAACAACATATAGGTGTTGTTTTTTTAAACACATTCAAGCATTCATATATTGCACATAACTACATGCATTGGTCTGATGAATTTTGTCCATTCAAAGTTAAAACCCTTCAAGAAACAACCTCTCAGTTAAGACTGAAAGCGGCGGGTGAGCACCTGCTGTTTAGGATTTCACTTTCCGCACTGTTTCAAATGACAGTTTCAATTTCTGTACCTCAAGATTAGGCTGCAAAGTGCACATGGTTTCACATCGCAGTGGTTCCTTATCGTTCAGAACACATAATAGGTTTCAGTGCTGGGTGTACAATCGGCTTCACCTGTGATAGTGTATGAACATTATCTGCAGTGTTCATTAATAATGCATTTAAATCTTCATTGGTTGAAGTGTTGTATTTCATGTTGTGACAAAAACTAAATGTCAGCTGGACAAAAGCTTGTGTATTAGTGGCTGTTTTGTCTTGTTGCAGAATGTCATGCTATCACCTAAGAGGAAAGAGGAAGCTTTGCATTTTGGCACGATGTTTATTTGTTTCCACTGTGACGTAGATCATTATGAAAAAAGAGAAGTGTGACAAAGGATGTAGATGGAGGTTAACACACAAAGTTTGTAAAAGACCTTTTTATTAGTCTTTTATGATTGATGCCATCCACCCCCATCACATATCAGACATCATAAGTCAGTATTGCATAGATGTTTTAACTCCATGGACAGATTTTACTTAACACTTTGCATACTTCACATGTGAGGATTAATAAGATATTATGATTTTGAAAATCATAAACAAATCAAGGATTCAGGAACTCGGGTGGAGATTTGCTTTTAATAGTTATCACAACTATCCCTAAATGATTAATGAATCGGCCTGCATGTGAATGTTAGTAAAGAGGTGACATTTGCACATTATTACCTTAATACACTGCCGCAAATGATTGGATTGTGTTTGATATTACTTTGCATAATTTCAGTTGATTGCAAGGTAAGAGTGTGTTCATAAAACCAAACAGGGGCCATGATATGGTGTAAGGAATTTTATCAGGAGCTGCACGATGTTGTGGTGTTTGTTACTGTTGCTGTACATTAAAAGATGCCTAGCTTAAACCTCGGCCGTGTCTTTTCTGTGCGAGGTTCATGTTGGTACTGTGCATTTATGGGATCCCCCTGTGCACTCCAACTTCCTCAAACAGCCCCAAAACATACATGTTGACGTCATTGGTCATTTCTAAATTAACCGAAGGACTGAGATTGCATGGTTGTTTGTTTACTCAAGGTGTTTTACACCTCTCGCTGGTTGGCAGCTGGGTAAGGCTTCAGCCCACCAAAACATTTACCGGTAAACAGAATTAAATACATGTAGTAAATTGATGGATGCCTGATCTCAAGTGGTTCATTTACAAGTGATTTTTTTTTTGTTTCTTTTCACCATCAGTTGTTAAAAGTGTGTTCATTTTACCCGAGGAAGAGCTTAAGTCTTTTTTCTCATGCACATCATTTCTTTTTTTGTCACTCCTCATCACATTAAATGTACAATAGTTGTTGTTGAGCTCATAAAGATGCACACCATTAGCACCATGATTTGCACCACTTTCTTTGTAGTTTAAATCAAAACTCATTTGAACTAAAACATGGTATCAAGTCACTGGTATGGGGTCTTGATCTGTATTTCACATCTTTCTTTTGTAGAGGGAGAGCTTCTCAGTGTATGGCGAGTACTGCAGCAACCATGAAAAGGCTCTGCGGCTTCTCATGGAGCTAAACAAGATCCCCAACATCAGGACCTTTCTACTGGTAGGACAAGATGGCTTCTTTCTTGTAGTTTCCCTCTGCTTTGTTTGTCTTCTTTCCTCATGATCAAATCTGTCTTTTGCAAGTTAACTTGCTTATTTCCTTTTTCTACAATGATTCTAACATTTCCTCCCTTAATTTAAAGTCAAAACCCCTCATGTTTCCTTTCTCATTGGTTTTTGTATACTTTTCTATCTGACTATTTTTTTTGTAATTCTCACCTTATATTTTTGCTTGTACAGTATATTTTACTGCCTTCTTCCTTTGCCCTACATTTGTTTCCTTATGTGACTCTTCAATATATTTGTCCTTTTTCTCCCCTGGTATTCATTCATGCTCCTCCTTTTTTCATTTATATCACCTCCGTTTCCATGTTAGTACATGAATAAAGGGCAGAAACCACCAGGTCAGGAGGTTCTTCCTGCCTGGACAGGATGCAGACACCATCAAGGTCACTTTTGTGTATTGTTACACTTGTAGTGTTTCCCCTGCCAGCTGTTTCCATGTTTTGACACCTTAAAGCTTCGGGCCCTGAACAATAAACTTAGAATGGCGGCAGAGCCCTAAGCATTGGCCTACCCAATGAAATCATCTGAAGATTCTAGGTCAGCCAGCTGTGGAGTGTTGGCAGCCTTTTTGGGATTGGCAATGAGATCTGAAGCTCTACGTTTGTCACTGTCTGGTTTGCTTCCATGGCATTATTGTGAGCCTGTGTTTAACGCCTCCTGGCTCACTCACACAACTATAATTGGTTAGGTCCAGTTTAAGACCAGTGCTTCCAAAATGTGATGACTACACATCTGGTTATGTGTCGTGCAGGACACTGGAAAAACTCGACATGCTGTTGTGTTTTGTTTAGCAACAACCAACAAAATAGTAACAAGTCCTCCTCACTGAAGTCTATGCGGGTAAAGAGAGAGATCTGTTTAACTGGCAAAGAAAACATGTCTTCATTTAAAAGACTATTTTTATTCCATGCCAGTTTTAATTTAACGCTAAAGTTGAAACGAAGTGCTAATTGCATTGTACGATGAGCAGAGAAAGTGAAAGCAAAAGGAGGTCAGAGTGATGAGCAGAGACTTCTGGCTTCAGGCTGACAGATTACAAATAAGCAGAAGATGAGAGAGAATGGCAGCTGTAAAAAAAATTGGGGTAAAAATGGGGGTGTGGAATGACATTAATACAGAAGGAATCTGCGGGATTCCAAAGTTTCATTTATGCTTTGTAATTTCTTTAAAGTAAAATTTTTTCTCTCGTCTCCTACCAGCCTCTCCTGCCTTGTTTAGACTTGAAAGGAATTGCCATATGATTATAAAGCTCTAAAGTGTTCTCCAGCCCACTGGAGAACAGTCTACTGGTTTATCTGCAGGCTGCTTTTGATCTCTCATCTCATCCCATGAGCTCATACTTTACCAACAGGCTGCATTCCAACAAAATGCAAGGCATAGAGAAACCATGACATCCTGTGTTGCACTCCGTCTTTCCGTCTTACAAATCTTTTAAGGACCTTTTGGGGGTTTGTCAATAAACCTTTGGTTGAAAAGTGTGGATATTTTTCAGCTGCAACTGTAATAAATACATTAAGCTTTATAAGTCTCCTAAGAATAAGTCAGGCTGTTCAGCTGTTGTTAAGAGCACATAAACATCCATCCATTCATCCATCCATCCATCTGTCCATCTATCTGCTGCACACTGAGCCTCTACTAGCAAAGGCTAAAAAAGAAAAGAATAAAAGACAAGAGAAATGTCTGCAACAATGGTCTGTGGAGAAAGGAATGCAAAGCAGTATAAAATCATGAAATGATGATGAAATAAGGTGCAAAAGGACAGGGATTTTAAAGCCAAAGTAAAATGTGTTTTCTGTCATGCTGAGGTACTTCTTTATTGAGAAATCAGTTCTGCCACTGTGAAACTACATTGCAAATTGAAAAGCTGTTTGCCCAGCAATGGAAGGAACTGCCAGCCTTCAACTTCAACACAAACTGTTTGTTGCTGTGATTAAAGGTTCTACAGATACGCCACAAGTGTCTGAATAATTGTGTACAAAGTACATTTATTTAACTGAAAAATTTTCATATTAAAATTTGAATTTTTCTTAAAAATGAAAAAATTAAATATCCTTTAAATTTAGTTTTAATTTATTTCCCATATAACTCTGAAGTTTTTTTTATAACTGTCAGTAATTTAGTTCTTTATGCATCTAGTGGATGTAGGATGGAAAGCTAACAAATACTAACTAGCCAATGAGTCCCACTCTGGAGATCAAATTATATGCGTCAGCTTTTTGTCTCAATACACAACTTGCATATATATGTGATTATAGATGTCATTTTTAATATGTTTCTTCTTAGCACTGTATGCTACTTGGAGGGAAGAAAAGCACAGATGTTCCTCTGGAGGGCTACCTTCTCACCCCGATTCAGAGGATCTGCAAGTACCCTTTGCTTCTAAAGGTACTATAAATTTGCTGCACAATGTTAAAAGTACACCAAGTAGTAACAGGATTTGTCTCATCACAGCCTAACATGACAGCTTGAAAATTAAAGAAGCATGTTTTTTCAGAGAGCACGATGTGCCTGCTTTGGTACAATCACTTATAACCAACTCAGACTGGCTCCTGTATGTTTGTGAGTCAATTAGATAAACACCCCACTCTATAAAACCATCCCTACTGAGTCTGGCCATAGCTTTTTTTAAGTGTGTATGCTGTTAGAAACTTATTTAGCTTAGAATTTAAACTTCCTGTTTTCACAATAAAGGAACTACTTAAAAGGACTCCAAAGAAGCATCCAGATTATCCAGCGGTGGAAGAGGCTCTGCAGGCCATGAAGGCTGTCTGCTCCAACATCAATGAGACCAAGAGGCAGATGGAGAAGCTGGAAGCTCTGGAACAGCTGCAGTCTCACATTGAAGGCTGGGAGGTGAGTCCATGAAGAGCAGAGAGAAAGTACTATGAGAACGAGTCAGGAGGAGCGAGTGAGATTAAAATTTGACAGGAAGGCAATCTTAGTAGAGCATCCTCAGTGCAACATATACACGGTTGCCAAAGAAAAACATTCCTACAGTGGGAAAAAATAATATAAACCACCAGATTTGTTTTTAGAAATACTTTAAATTCTGCAGCTCTCCTCTACCTTAACAGCTAAACTATTTTACAGCCAAATCACTGCTCTGAGCGCAGGGGCCACAGACAGGGCTTGGGAGCTGAGTGAAGGGTCCAGTGCATTTTTCACGCCTCCCTCACCCACCACAACAGAGGCCTTGTCTTAGTGGGCACCAATGGGACAATCCACTCACACAGGGTGCTGATGGGTATGCCAGCAGGCTCAATGCCCAATCAAAGGAGCCCTAAGCAGCAGAGCCCCAGTCTCGCATGTCCAGGAAGGGTTCTGGATGTGTGAGCCCTTCTGGGACATCCCAGTATCTGCTCGCAAAAGTAAAGTCTCCATTGACCATTAAAAACAATACATGTTTGTTCAAAGCGACAGAATCGAAGTACAACATTTGGATTAAGTCACTGGAATGTCTTATTACTTTATATGTCCTCTCAGTGAATCAGTGCAGCAGATCAAGTGAAAATTTTAACAACTTTCATAAGTAATTGAAATAGTGTTTCAATGGAAAACTGCTAAAAGATAATCCTGCTTTTTCTTTGCAAAGAAAGACGCTGTGTTAAATTTTACTTCAAATTTACCATCTTTTAAGATTTAAACTGTTAGTATGAAGAACATACTGAATTTTGAGGCACTATAATTGGATTTCAAAAGACAAAATCATCAAGAATAAGTACTGGAAGTAATGTAACTAAAGCACCTTCAGATTAGTGTGATCTTTTGCTTGAATGTTTTGCTTTTACATGCTTAAATATTAAGTTGTTAATGAGTAATAGCCTATAATATTAGTCATTAAATTAATCAGTTATACTTTTAATCACAAATTGAAACTTTGAATAAATAAATTGAATAAATGCATCATATTTGTTCAGAGCAAAGCTTCAAGCAGACTGTAAGTGTTCAAATTGTACTACTTATCTTCAGCAACATGCCTGGAAAGGCACTTTCCTCCAACCTTGCCCCATGAAGCTTCAAACTAATATCATTAGTCTCGCTTTTCTTTCCTTTCTCCAGCCACTCTGTAAAGCTAATCACCTCCAGCCTTAATGGAAGAGACCGCCAGTAGTGGCGAATCAGGCTCAGACACATTACTGGAACACGCACATACAACACCATGCATTTGTACGCTTAACACTCCACCACATGCATTAAAAGGCCATAAATTTAGATGTGTCTGCAGGCATGACATGTATGCTTTTGTGCAGGTATAGGCATACCATCAGGGTTTTCTCCACCCCCCTCCCCATCTTAGCCTAGTTCAGTTGACATGAGGATGGATTGTCTGACCCATGAGCCCTTCCCCCACCTCTGCAAGTATGTGAGGGACTTGCATGTCTTACCTCAAACCTTGGTAAAAATGAATGTACATTACAGAAATATCCACAAGATTAAATTATTGATGCCTCAGAGAGGGTGTGCCGGTTTTGGTGTATAGGGGTCATCTGATTTGCTGAAATCATGTCAGGAATAAGATGTACTGAAGCCATGGGGACATAGCGGGGGATGATGGGTACCCTGCAAGCCAAGGAGGTTGTGCTAAGTCCACACATGGGTGCATTTAGTTCCGGATGATTTGGAGTGGAATGATCCATTTAACGATGAGTAATGAGTTGTCTTTTACCTTTTATTATCCGGTTTATGCACAGGCTCGTCGTGGCAGTTTGTATTCTCACACCACTTGCTACATTAAATCCCCTTTATATCCCCTTGTTGTTTGATTTTTGATACAAAGGAAGTGGTTTCCTCTGTCATTCACAGCTTTAACGGGACATGTGACCAAACGGTTGCTCATGCATGTATCTGTTTCATCCATTCTTGTTACCCAGCAGTAACTGGGACATAACTGAAATGGATTTTCTTACGTATAAATGTTTGGGATTGGTTCTGGAGTTCAGCCACTTTGTGAAAAGGTTAATTGGACATCACGCTGCCTTCAGTCAATGAGGCTGTTTTTATTCAAACCCCAGATTGATGTCAACAACCTCATTTATAAAAGGTTCATTCCATTGCTTTAATTAAAACTTATTTTCCAATATAATGTTTGAAATTAAGGATTCGGTTTCCTTTTTGAAGTAATTTGCAGCTAATTAGAGCCACCTGTGTGTCCATGTATGTCGAACGGAGATGCAGCTCTGGCTGATGGTGGGTTTGATGACTGGAACTGGCATTTTCTAACTGAAAAAGGTCGTTTCAGTCCTTACAGGTTTAGATTAATTTCACAGTTGAAAAGAACAGGCTTTATTTTGAGCTCATCACATCCTGTGAAGGTGGATAAGTATGTTATTGAATACCGAATAACTATTGAAGCTGACAAAGCTATTAGGTGTGTTTTTTTTATACATTTCCTTTTAAAGATTACAAACCCTCTGACAAGGCTTTACTGCAGGATTTAGAGGAAGGAATACGCATTACCACTTAGTCTATACTTCTTACTACATCATGACTCATTTTCTATGTATATACAGCAGATTTCTACTAAGAGTATTTAGAGATTGTGTGTGATGGTATATTTACTTCCTGAGAGGAAGATAAAATCCCTTGTTTCCTTAACAGGATTATAAATAATACAACATACAGGTCAAAGTAGCACTTGTTCAGCGGCCGCCCAGCTTCTGTAGTGTTGCATGTGTGTAATCAGTCTACACAATGACTTTTCTGCAAACTAGTTTGCAGTTTGGGTGCAAAATCTTTCTGATTTGATTTACCACCACATGAAAGCAACTTTTTAGATTTACTTGCAATGGGTTCAGGGTTTGCCTGTGAAGCGGCTAACTGTCCTTACAGAGAACAGTCAGTGTGGTTTTGCACAGCGAAAACAAGCACAAGGTAGGGTGGGGGACAGCTGTGCTCAGCCTTTCCTATCATTGAAGACGGAATGAAAACAACTAGCTTTCAATGTCAGGAGTTGAATTTTTGTATTGTTTCGGTAAGGTGGTGAACTCTGCCTGGATTAAATAAACCTTTGCTGCTCTGCATGACTGTAAAGAATTCAAGAAGTGAACGAAAATCCAGCCTTTCATTATAGTCATTCTTTTTTCCCCTCAGGGAACCAACCTGACAGATATCTGCACAGAGTTGCTGCTTCATGGAAATCTCCTGAAAATCTCGGCAGGCAACATCCAGGAACGGGTCTTCTTTTTGTTTGACAACCTTCTAGTTTACTGTAAAAGGAAGTCCAGGTGAGAAATGCAACACTTGAAAGCTACACAGCATCTGCCAAAAAGGTTTGTCTGAGAAGAGGGAACCAGAAAGCATCAGATCTTATTTTTATTGGCTGAGTAATGTACAAAGACAGGGGAAATCAATACGAATGCCCACATTTCTGTTAGCATACACACATTAATGGTATTCTGGCAAAATAAAAGCACAAGTGTGCAGCCTAAATGCCTGCATCTGTATGAATGTGCATATGTCACTGACGCAAGTTGTTTAATGCGTGGCACTGGCATCAACGGATGTTTCCCCGCCAGAGATTCAACACGGTTTTGTCTCTTTTCCAAGGGTTTCTGGAAAGAAGTCTACCAAGAGGACCAAGTCTATCAATGGGCCTCTCTATGTGTTCAGAGGCAGAATCAACACAGAGGTGATGGAGGTGGAAAATGTAGAAGATGGAACAGGTTTGTGTTTGCACATCAACATTATTGTTGGAGACGCATGTTTGCTTGTTTGAATGTGATTCTGGTAATTGATATAAATCAGTCACTATCTCATTTGCATAGAATCTGATGCATGCATTGTTCACATTTTAGTTCATGAAACTTGCATTTTGAAAAGATTGGTTGGATATGAGTTTGTTACTTATTGACAGTTTGGGTGGAGCACCATGGTTGACTTTAGTTGGAAACAGGATGTAGCTTGCAATCTAATGTAGCACCTTTCGATGTCAGCCATTCAGTAACGGGTTGATGTGTTGATACAAATCTGGAGTAGAGAAGCGATTTTGGACAATGTGGTAAACATGTTCTGCGCGTTAGGCTGAGATAGTGTGCCAAAGATGAACAACTCAACTTTCAGCTGCTAGAGCCACGCTCGAAACCCAATCTTGTTATTGTGGTTTGCTGCGAGGCGTCACCGTCAAAGGGTTTGGTGCACGTTATCCATCAGTATAGAAACATTTGGTCTTTCTTCACTTCACATGTTTCCTCTTTTTTTTCTTTTTTTTTTTTTACTTCTCTGTGCTGGCAGAATATTTCTGCAAGCTCACATGACTTTTTTCTGCATGATGGCTGCTGGTTGTCACATTTAACCTATTTAAAGGGAAGCCACAGAAGAAAACATGCCTTATACATAGAGCTAAGGGGTGTCTCAGGCTGGAAATACATCTGCACTCTCATAGCACAGTTATCTGTTAATCAAGTGTGAAACTTGTGAAACAAGGGTGTGTCTTTTGAAAACGTGACAGGAAACATAAATGGAAAGACGATAATTGATAGAAGAAAATCTACAAACTTCATACACATAAAAAAAATTAAAGTTTATTGGAAACGTGTTAAGTTATTATGAACCTGGATAAATTAGTAAATCGCTACTGATTTACACCCCTGTAACGCTGCCTGAGTTTTATACACCTGCATGATTCATCCAATTTCAGCTTTTCCATCCGACTTCTGGAAAGAAGACACAACACTGTTGTGCTACATATGTCCCAGCACAGTTTGCTTCTCTCCCAGAAAAGCAGGTGCAGCGTCCTGTGAAGCTAAATGTATTTGATCTATTTATATGACCTTTGAGCACGGGACTAATGCACCCCATTACCAGTGACCATTTATAATTTAGTGGCTGCTCACCTGCAGCTAAATGGATAGAAATGGGTACAAAGAAAGATTGTGTTGAGCCAGTGAAAGGATTAACTTTCATTACTTTTGAAGCGTATCCCGATAAGTAGCTTTTAAATTAAGTATCTGCTTTTAGTAGCAATGTAAACTTCTACAGCACCTTTACAATATGATTTGATTACTCTCATTACTTCATTGCCTACTGCTAAAGATGTGGCAGAAACAACAGCTTGCAGGTATTTTCTTGAGTCAAGAGTGAAGAAAAGTGTTTTAGTCAGTCTTTAAGACATAAACCAATCTAATAATGTGCCTTAATGTTTTGGACATTTCCCAATTTTCTCCAATTCCTTCATTCTTTTGCCTTTCAGCGGACTATCATAGCAACAACTACACAGTGACAAATGGCTGGAAGATCCACAACACCGCTAAAAACAAGTGGTTTGTCTGCATGGCTAAAAATGCAGAGGACAAGCAGAAGTGGCTGGATGCCATCTTGAGGGAACGAGAGCAAAGAGAGAGTAAGTGATGCTTTTTAAAGGTCATTTTAAATGAAGACACTAGACTTTTTCTTGAATTTTTTATAATCTTCGCTGGAAAGAAGCTCCAACATCAGAGTTTTAATAAATAAAAGCCTACTGGTGTGTTTGTGATTAGTTATTAATGGTAGAAGAAATGATTGTAGAAAATTTATGGGCGCTTATTTTCCATCTTTATTTTTTTAGTGTTGCCTTCATATCACTGTGTCAAAGTAGCCAACCTTCAAGAAAAAATGAACAGTGATTATCTGAACTTGCAAATATAAATAGAAATACAGCATAATAAGTAAAACTAGAATTTGTACAATTCTAATTATCTTGAAAGTTAATATTTCGTTTGACTCGAGTCTTCAACAAGTGTTCCTATAGTTTGTTGAAGTGGTCTCCAGGTTTCTTGAAGATGTACGGTAAAATTTCCTGAAATGATGATGCATTTTGTTCTGCTTCTGTTATAACAGTAGGAGTCATGCATCCATAAGACATGTTGGCACTGAATTTCAGTTCTTCTTTTAATACCCAACCAAAATGATGATTGCTGAATTGTTATGTTATTGTATTTTTTTGCCAATGCAACAAAACAAACTGTGTCTTTGTGATGTGTTGATCCAACACATAGATGCTGCAGATAGGAACAAAGTGTCTCGTGGTTATTTTTAAACTGGGTTCTTTGCTAAGTCTTCTGTTGAATACGGACCTTTTATAATGCTTGAGCAATTTGTATCTCAGTTTTAAGTGGCTTCACAAGAAATACACAAAGCATCAGTAACAAGAACCAGACTGAAGAAGAGTGAAAAAGCTCTTATATATATGTAAGCATGATGTTTCTTTTGGTCCCCTTTAATTACTAATGCAAGCGAGGCTACAACAGTCCATTTTTCCACACACGGTGAAATCTGTGCAGCAGAGGAATTTGGTTAATCAATGTCCTTGCTGTGCACTGACTGTTAAATATTTTATTCACAAGCTACAAAAATGCTAAAACAGTTTCTTCTCTGCTTAATAAGTTACATCACTTCACTTGTCAAACAGTCACATCAGGCACATTTAAACATATTTATTTATGCTGTAATAAGTGTTTGTGCCTCACCAAGACCAAATGACAATTCATCCTTATCTATTTATGAGGTGGAATACTGATGTGATGTTAAAATAATTGTGGATTCATATTTTGGCGAACTTGCACAAGTTCCCTCTAAAAATGTGTAATTTGTAGTAAACAACAACCTCACCAACCCCATCGAGATCAGTAATGTAAATTGATATCCATTTTTTTTTCTTTACTTGTTTTCTTTTCAGTTTGAGGTTTTCAACTTTTAGCCTCAAAATATAATCCCACCTGTTCCCACCACTCATCTGTCTTTATTATGTTCTGTGTATGGGACAGTATGAAAGGCTTTGGCCAGATTTGTAGAGGTGCACAAGAGGCCACCTGATAGCATTGATGGCTAAAACTCAAAACTGGACCCCCCCAAAGCTCTCGTAGCATAAATTTGCTGAATGGCGTAAGCATCTCTGTCTGCAGGTTTTTTAACTGAGGCTAATTGTCAACATAATTATTTGCTTCCCTGAAATTAGATTTGTTTTCGGGATCTTGTGCGAGTTATTTTGGTGTTATCGGCGTCTGCTCCTATGATGAAAGGGTTTCAGAGTACAGATAAGTACGGAGGAGTGTGCTGCAGCTTGTGGTGTTAAATTTCAACCCGGCGGAAATCGACCTGAGGCTAACAGATGCCAGATCAGTCACAGTGGCCAGTTCCTCCGCTCTTTCCCCTCTCTTACCCTCTCTACAATATACTTCACTTTCAGCGTACCTATGTTTTCCTCAACCCCTCGTTCACCCCGTCTAGACAGCAACAACTTAACTTTTTTTTCCCAACAATAAATCCCACCAATAGTTTTTTCACTTTTTGCTCTACATGCACTATTACTTTCAGTCACGTCTAATATACTGTGACATGTTTCCCTGTATTGCTGTAATACTTATTTCCTGTCTCTGGCATGTGGCTCTCATCAGACTTACATCGTGCAGCAACTGCCAGCTGGAGGTGTTGTCTCATCACTGTTTTTTTAATGCAAGTTTAGGGAAACACTGGTCAAACAATGTGTTATATTATGTTTTATCTTGTACCAGTGAGTGCAGGAAGATGGGGTGGGGGGGTATAGACAAGTTCTGACAGCTGGACCAAAAGCTGAGGGGGCACTCCAAGTTGACAGGCTCCTTCTGTTGTTCAATGACACTCATTGTTTAACTCTACTCCAGCTGCTGCCAATGTAATGTGACCCCACCTCCACCCCAGACTGCCGGTGGAGATCCCCAAAGATTCAATGGGAAAATTGGTTTCAAGAATAAGCTGCGCGATTTTTCTGATTGTTCTTCTGAAATCCCATCCGTTAAACACCCACACCGTCATTGAATCATCTGCTTTAAAGCGTTTAAATGGGCAATGAAATGGGAAAGTAACTCACTTACAACTTTACTGAGTAGTTGTGAAGTTCTGTCAAATATAAATAAAAAGAATGCAGATGCAGAATGCAATATGCAGATATACCGATTATGCCCTTATTTGGTATTTTATTCAGATTTTATTTTAATAAAACACAACTGAAATATACAACTAGTCACAAAATCTTCAGCTTTTTTTTTAGCAAAAAGTCTCAAAAAAAGAATTAGCAAGTTAATCAATAGTAAAAAATAAATTTTTTTAAACTTTTTTTTTTTTTTTTACATATTTGTGAATATGTGAAATGTGTTTAATGGTGAACTGAAGACAATTTTCCACCATGGTGGACAATAAAGTAAATTTGATTTTATTATTATTTTAGATTAGGCAGCTGCAGTGTAGTGAAGTATCCTGAGTCAGAAAGTCTCACAGTGAAGTTCAGAAGTTCATCAAAGCCCACAATGAGGTTAAACAGCTCAAACAGTACTCAGTAAGTAGGTATTTTCTGGGGTAACAGGCCTACAATGGACCCTCACATGTTCTGCTTTACTGTAAAGAAATAATAGTTAACAAATCAACACTGAATCAAGATGAAAATCACTCTGCCCTTCTGAACTAAACACACTCCCAGGAGTCTAGAAGAGATTATAATCTTGGTTGGTTTTAGAAGCCAGAGGCAGACCTGAGCCTCCAAGTTTTTTTTCTGACCATAAACTGTCTGCATAATGCCAGAACATAACCAGGCAGTCCAGGCAAAGGCCCGTTTGTCTCCTCTAATAGAACCATGACATGCATTTTCCTTTCGGCTTTGATACATTTCGATAGCCTTGAAAAGCAAGTTGAAATCTCTGGATCTGCTGTGTTTTTCTTGGCTGAGAACTTGTTTACACATTCATTTCCCTTCCCACATTTTCATCAGCTTTCACCCCTTCCGAGTCGCACTCCATTGACTAACTGCACTAATTGTGACAAATCATCCTGGACCTGACTTTTCTTTCTTTGTTTTTAGGTCTCAAGCTGGGAATGGAGCGAGATGCCTATGTGATGATTGCAGAGAAAGGGGAGAAGCTCTACCACATGATGATGACCAAAAGTAGACACCTTATTAAGGACAGACGCAGGAAGCTAAGCATTGTGCCCAAGTGCTTCATGGGAAAGTGAGTTTCTTTTGCTTCCTCTGTGTCTGATTTTCTCAAGGTTCCAAGTATGTAACTGCAATGTTATTCTGTTCACATGGAGACTTAACAAATAGTTATATAAGATCAGCAGGCTTTCAAAAGAACTGGTGTCCAGTCACCCTGAAGTCCTGGCAAATTGCCTAAATTGTTTCATCCGACGTTCTCTTGTTCTGTAATGAGGCCCCCCTCGCATCCTTTACACATGAGTTACAGAAAGGACCAAGTTGCTTTTCACATCCTCATATCATCTGGCCCACTTAGTCACACCAAGACCTTTCATTAGCAGTGGACCTTTAGCAGAGTCTCTTTACCAGGCCATTATTCTTTGTTTCCTTTCAGTATTTCAGTGGAGAGAATGGATAGCGAGAGCACTTGCTTTAGAAACTCTCTGCTGGGCCGCACACACAACATTTTATGTGATATCAAGAGGAGCTATTGAAATTGTTTTGGCCTTATGTCTAGCAAGCAAAAAAAAAAAAAAACTAAAGTGAGGTATGACTATGATAGGAAGAGATGACTGGCCTTTAAAGAGAAATCAGGGAGCAACCATTAATGTCTTCAACACTGCTAATGTGGCTGCTCAGACCATTAAATGCAATACTTATGAAACTGTTTACTTGCTGGTAGTAAACATAGTAGACAATAATAATGTGTTATCAGCCTCAGTGTCAAGATGGGCATTTAATGAGCTGCTCAAAAATGTAATTATGTTCTTAAGAGACAGGCTCCATGCCCTGAGTGTCACATGAAGGTTTTTTCTCTTTTATTTATTGTGCCTACTAACCCCTGATGCCTGACGTAAGAACTGGGCAGAATCATTCTATTCTACAGTCATGTGGCAGACGCCTTTATCCAAAGCGACTTACATCTGATAAGCAGTCATTTTAACCATAGCTATTAAGCTAACATGCACGTCTTGTGGGTGGGAGGAAGCTGGAGTACCCAGAGAGAACCCATGCTTAGATGGGGAGAACATGCAAACTCCACACAGAACTGGACACAGTGCTAACCACTGCACCACCATGCTGCCCGACATCCAATTTTTAAAATCTGAAAACCTTATTTCACCATTTTAACAAAATCTGGAAAAAACTGATTTATTTTTTCAGTAAATTTACTATTTACTATGGAATAGTTTGTAATTACTATAGTGGAAGTTTCTGCTTTCTGATGTTGACCAGGGTGCCGGGAACCAGTATCATAAGATACCTCAGGTTGTAAGGGGTCAGGATGGTTTGATCCTGAGACCTTATACACTATGCATTTGTCAGGGCTCTTCCTTCCTGTCAGAGCATGTGTTCTCATTGTAAAGTAATGCCTTATCTGCCCTCAAAAGTTAGTTTCAGAACTAACTTGTTCAGATTTTTAGATGGAAAAAAGTAGTTTCACTGATATTTCCTTTTAAAAAATGTCTTCTTCCTTTCTTTGTTTCATCTGTGTTGTTTCAGTCTAGTGAGCCTCTCCCTTTCATGCACTTTTAGCGTTCTACCAACTCCGACCGATGTTTTTTACTTTATCACTCATCCATTTCCTGTCGATGACTACACCCTGCATTATCTGGGCATTTGTCTTTTTGATGAAATTAACAGAAGTTGTAGCTTGAGTGCATAGATGCCGACTCTCAGTTTGATAGCACCCAGTTTTGTTGATAGCCTTAATCCATTAAATTCCTACAATCCACATTTATTTATGTCTTTCTTTCATGACTAACAGTTTCTGCTACTGTTTTGTCCTCTGTATGGCTTAGCATTACTTGTGTGCCACCTAAATACCAAATTATATTTCTAAGAAATCTATGACTCTCATTCCAGTAACGAAATTGGCTGTAAATATCACCATATAAAGGCTTTTTACCATGATGTAACTTATTAAGCAGTAAAGATATGAAGGAAAAGCTGCATCCTTTGCAAATAGTTTCAGAGAAGCTTCAGAGAACCTATTGATGATGCTGATCTTCAATTATTATTTCATTTAAATAAATATGCACATATGCATATGTTCTTATAAAATCCATGATCTTGTCCTTCAATGTATTCTTGATTCCTCTTCCCATCTCCTGCTCTCTATTCCCTATTTCTGCTTATTCTATTCGCTCACATTACAGCTCAGAGACCAATACTAACCTGACTCCTTCATAACATTTTATGTCAAATAATGAGCACTACAGGGGGACACACATTCCCAAATATTGTGTAAACTTGACCTATCAACACACCCAACTGAAATATATCTGGCATATGCAGGCTAAAGAACAGACCAGGCAGATCACACAGAAACTTGTTAATAATAAATGAATATGCAAAAAGACAAATGCGACATGGCTCCATGTGTCTGCTTTTCTACCTGATCTTACACACTTCGGTGTCATGTGGGCTGATGTTTTGGCTGACATGTTGGGAGATTTGTTATAAATTCCGACACAATAATTCATTCATCCATCACATGATTCCCAAAAAGAAAATCCATACATAAGATGTGAATTCTTACACCCACTTCTTCCATGCTAGTGTCTTTTGTCTTGGAATGAATGAACACACGCTCACACATATGCATCCAGTCTGTTCATAATTATGGGGGTAGGTAATTTGAATTAATGTCATTTTCTCTTTCAAACGTTTTCTCGGTTCACACTGGGTGTGAATATGAAAGAGCAGAGCTGAAGTGGCTTGCATGTCCAAACACACATGTGGGATATTTGTGGAAAAAGATCATTTGTAGAATAAACATCACCTGTAGCTTTGGTCCAAACAAACCAGTGAAATACTGGGATATCTTTCTTTTTGGGAGAGTAAACAGCCTCTAAATAAATATCTATGCCACTGTGTCAATATATTGCACTGCACAAGGTTCCCAGAAGGCACCCAGGCCAGCTCAGCTTCAGGGAGGATATATTTCACTGGTTACTATGTAGACCACCTGAAACTGTACACTCTGTACACAAGATATTCATTTAAGGAGAATTGCTTCTCAGGTAGCCAAAGTTGCTTTGTGATCCGCATAGGAATAACCGTCAACTGCCTTATGAAAGAAAAGTTAGGATGCTGAAACTAAATCACATTTCTAATCCTTAGTTATCAGTCAAAACTGTCCCAAAGCCACATGCCTAAAAGTTTACCAAATCTGGCAACAGTTACTGGAGCAGAGCTGGCAGACGTTTGCTCAGCTGCTGCCAGAACATAACCAGCACTTAGTCCCAATCTCATTTCTGACAAGCTGACATGTATTATTCTTTTTGTTGCTTTTCAATACATCATTCAAATAAACAATACATACACTAACTGCTTCTGCTGACTAGCTGTTCTTAGTTTGCACCTACATAAACATTTTGTAGTCAACCAACAATGTTATTCCAGGGTTTCTGCTTTTCAGACAACTTTATACAGAGTTAGTTTCTCTGTTTAAACCATTTTAGCATAAACTTAGTTTTACTTCCTTAGTAGTAAACTCTGGTATGTGCAAGTGATAAGTGGTGAGCTCTGTACATGGATTTTGAAGCGATTTAGCCAAAAGAAAGTACAAAAAGGACTCTTAAACTTCACACTGAGCTGCATAAAAAAACCTCCTGCTGGTGAAAATATATCAGCAAATCTCCTGGATATATTACAGATATCATGTGATACCCAGAAGAGTGGTACTGTATTTACACCATAGTTCACAAATGAAGTAAAGAATTTAATGTGAATAAATACCAGTTTAGGCACCAGAATATCAGAGTGGCGGCACCCACGCCATTAAATTTGATAAAACTTTCTAAGACTGAGGCAGTTTAAAAACAGAGCTGTTGTTGGTTATTATCAAGCTGATGTTGTTTATGTGTCTTTGTTTCATTCTCAGTGAGTTTGTGTCCTGGCTGTTGGAAAGTGGAGAGATCAGTAAAGCTGACGAGGGAGTCAATTTGGGACAAGCCTTGCTGGAAAATGGCATCATTCACCATGGTGAGAAGAAACTACATTTCTCTTTTTAAACTTATTTTAACTTCCGTATTTATCATTTTTCCTTCTGTTTTCTTTTATCATTCTCTGAGTCCAGCACGGTCAAAGCCACCAAGGCTTTTCGTCAGTTAATGGTTTCTTTCTTTCTTTGTCATTATTTTAACCTCCCTGATTTTGTTTTCAGAGTGACACTCACAGGGTCACTAGTCTGAATTATGCATTAAGAAACGAAACCAACACACATCCCCAAACATTTATAAATAATGCATGCAGGCAGTTGTCCAGGATGTCACTGAAGGGGAACTTGCACACTGCAAGTGCAATCCAAATCACACACTTTTTATGTACGCCACGCTTTCAGGGAAATTCGCTTGGTCCCAATGTTCATTTTTTAATACCTGTGGAAAAACCCTCCCATGTTGCCCACAACCACAGAGTGATACAGTGATGACATTGAGGGTTCTGTGGGACAGCAGTTAGGCTTTGTGGGCAAACTGAAAAGGTTTGAACCTTTTAGGAAAAACATGGGTGTCCTGAGCTGTCACTATAAGCCATCAGATTAACAGAGGTAATGTGGAAGGGTGGCAAACTGGAGATATTCTGAGTAATCCACTGGTAATGCATTGACATAATGGGAGACGATCAATCTTACTCATGTATAATTGTACTGGGTATATTGGGTATTGGGTATACACCTTGCCTGCTTAGACAATAATTCTGCTGTGATCTCACATACTTGAAATCCAGCTGTTGACACTAATAACTACCATTTTTTCTTTTTTGTGCCACATTCTTTTGGATTTATACGGGCATTTAAAGTCTAGACTAAAATCAGCTTCTTGTTTGAGTCCATGCCAGCTTGTTGTGGTGGTACCAGACTGCTTCTGTTTGGCAGTGTCACACTCAGCCTCCCAGACACTCTTTCTTTGTGCAGCATTTTTTTGTGTTGGACACAATATGAGAACTTGGTTTTGAAGTTTTGTGCTCATTAATGCAAGTTGGGAGACTTTGTTGGAATTGGCTTCTGTCTACTTTGTCTAATACTTAAATCTTGGCAAAACTAGCTTTCACTCAAACATTTAGTACTCGCCCCTTTTCTGTTTTTAGCCCACTTACCATCAGAAGATTAAATATGTTAAAAGTTTGCAAATGAATAGTTAAAATCATTATTCTATAGATAATGTGAAAAGATGTTGAGACAGTGGGTGACAGCCCAATACTGACAGCAAGTTTTAAGTTATTTATTATGTTTGGCTGTGCACATATTGACCTAACCGTATGCCATTCACCTCCGGCTGCTAAAATGTATTGGTGCCTCTTTTGCTTGTCAGAAGTGGAAAGATGAAAACAAATCTGATGGCAGATGAATTCAGGCTGAAGCTTTTGGTGTCTCCCAGTCTTTGATGTCTGAGTACATCAGTGACAAATCTTAAGTACTAATCCAGTGAAACCAGTAGGTTTATGATAGCATCAGCATGCAGGTAAAACAAATAAAATGCAATCAGTCTTTGTTAAATGCTTTTTTTTTTTTTTAGATTAGCCTGTCTCAGAGAACAAATGCTGCTCTAATTCTCATACAGAAGCCTAACGGAGATGATGGTTTTCTTTTTGATTTTTTTTTCCAGTATCAGACAAACACCAGTTCAAGAATGAGCAGGTGCTGTATCGCTTCCGCTATGATGACGGCACCTACAAGGCCCGCAGTGAGATGGAGGACATCATGTCCAAAGTAAGTGTAACCCTTGCTGCTGCTATAAGAAAACAACTATCAACAGTTTAAAAATGTTTGTTAGTTACATAGTGGCATAGTCATCATACATAGTCATCATAGTGGCGATGATGATGAGATCTGCTTCAACTCAGTAATAAACTGCAAGTGATAAGAGGGATCCTTTTAAGAGTTTTCCTCATTTTTGAACCTGTATGAACACCACATCAAGCTTTAGATGCTGAATTTGAACTGTTTTATCATATAAGCATCTTAAAGCTTGCATTTTTAATTCTTTCATTCAAAATATGGTTTTTCATATGACTGTTATGTCCATTTAATGCAAACCATCAGATACGGTTTGTCCTGTACAGTTTTATAAACTGTATCTGTCACAATTTTACCCCTTAAAGAAAACTAAACCAGGAGCTAAATTAAAAAGAAGGTGAAGGTTAGAAATAATTTAAGGTGGTTATGCCCCTTTTGAAATTTCTGTCCTAAAATGACAGCCTCAGGGTTAGTCTTTCACACACCACAGGTATGTCTTTTGCTTATAATTGTAATACATACTAAGGTGTGTACAATCTGTGACTCATCAGCACACTTTATTTTCTTTCAGGGTGTCAGATTGTACTGCCGCCTCCACAGCCTCTACACGCCAGTAATCAAGTGAGTACCTGCCCTCCTCTCCTCTCTATCCTTATCCTTTACTCACTTATTTGCAAGTATCCCTGCCTTCCAGGTGCAAAAATGAATATTAATGAATGGTTCGCACCCCATGTCACCTTTTTGTAATGGCTGAACAAACTGCAGCACAGTCAGGAATGAAGGCCATAGAGTCCCAGCCAAGTTTAACCGGCTATAGGTTCATGCTTATAACATTTAGTGCTACTTAAAGATAAAATGTATTTGTGACCTGTTTGCTTACTGGCACAGTTTATTCACTCTGAAATATATCCACACTGAATTATATAACCTACCAGATGTATAAATAAAACTCTTTATTTGTTTGAAACTATTTTCCAGATTATTTGATTGTATAATTTATCATAAAGTTACTGAAATAAATACATTTGGAAAATCAACCCTGCAGTGTATTACTGAGACTAAATAAATGCTGTGAAATGAAGCAATATAATCTGACTGTAAAATATGTCCCTATTGGAGGGTGTGGGACTGACAACACACACACACACACCGCAGCCCCTCCTGTCCTACCTCTCCACAATCATCTCTCTATCTTTCCCTCCATCAATCAGCCACTGATTGAAGTGCCCGGGGTTGCCGTTGGTGCAAACAAAGAGCTTTTGGTCTGAGGACAAATCCTATTAACATACAGAAACGATCCCTCTGCATGCCAGCCAGTTACTATGTAATACAAACTTGCTTTTTTTTTAATTACCAGATTGTATGATAAGTAGCAGCAATTAATTAGATGGTTTTTGAGGGTTTGAGTGATGGATATACTGCAGTTATGTATAAAATTAATCATAAACTCAACCGGTAAACTTGTAAAAAGGCAACAATACTGCTGATTTATACAGTTTATAGTTTTGCCCTGGCCTCACACGGAAAATGACTGACCAGCATTCGATGTTTGGAAATGACTTACTTTCTGTGCTGCTTCATTATATCCTATGCAGTATCTGTACATGCACTTCTGCACAAGTCTTCAGTTAGGAGATAGTGTGTTGGACTTTTTGGTCTTTACCTGACTGTTTACGATGTAAGATTCAGCTCATATATATAGCAGAGTATACCACAGACTTGAAAAGCACTTTAATGCCCACAAAGTCACACTGCAGGTCACACATCCTCTGTAGTGTTTCCTGTTCTACATGCTTGCATGTTCAGAAGACTGGTACACAGCGGTTGATCGTATAGGATTATACAAGCTCTTAAAAACAAAATGATGACTGCAAAGCGTTCTTATGGTTGGCTCTGAAGATCTGAGCCTGAACAGAGTGCTATCACACAGGCTCAGGATAATATCAGGATGTCTGGCTGATGCTCGAGTGATGCGGCAGGACAATTAGTTTCAAAGATCAATGTGTGAATGGCTTTAAACCTTGACAGGTCTCATTTTGAAGTGGCTCAGTCAGACTCTCTGACAACAGAAGTGTTTAGGACAGACTATTCTACCTACTGTGGTGGCAGTTAACCACAAACGAGTTACATTTCACCAATGCAGAGTTTTGCCATTTCTCTGCAAGGTAACGCAACAAAACCACGCAGTCAATTTTCACATGAGAAAAACAGAAACTGTGTTAGATTTGGAGCACATAAAAGTAAAATGGCCTTAAAAAATGTAGCTTTAGTTTGGTGAAGGAAGTGAAATCTGACATTGGTGCAGATATATGCTTTATTACTGCACTGTACTTTTCTTTTCAAGCTGAGTTAAATGGCAAAAATAAATGTTTGGAACCTTTTTGTGGCTTCTTTAGGGACAGAGACCACCACCTGAAGACCTTTAAATCTGTGGTGCCTGCTAGCAAATTAGTGGACTGGCTAATTTCTCAGGTGAGCAATCTACACTGTAGGTAAGACTTCATAGTTGGTTCTAGTCTTTTGAAAAGTCATTACAAGAATTTTATTAAGTGATAATTTGTTATATGATTTTATTCTTTGTCACGCTATTGATTTACTTTTTTTGTCCTTCCGGTGCATATGAAAGATTTCCCACATATGTATTAGTGTCAGTTTATATAAATAGAAAGTTACAGACCAAATTTTGCCGCCCCTACACAGCAATTTTAGGTTTTCCAAACATAACAATGTTATATTTGGAAGGCCATCCAAGCATGCATGTTAATAATCTCAATCTGACCTCTGTGAAGATGAAGATGGTGTTTTTGTTTCGTGTTTTATTAATGTTTTATGAAATCACACCCTTCAAAGTTAGATATGTTTTCTTATCAGCTTTTCTGTTTCTGATAATGGCACAAATTGAGGGCAGTTTATTGTGATCAAGCCTTTATCTACTATTTTAATTTCCTATTAAAGCTAACAGGTTTGCTTGTGTTGAATCAGGTCTAATTGTCTTTTTTAGAGACATTTTTATTAACACGTGCATGTAACAGATCATCTTTATAACCCAGTTGGCGCTGCCGTGTGCTATGCACGAGAAGGTGTAAACAGGCATTGTGACTGACTGTGTGCGTCATTGATTTGGTTTCCCAGGGAGACTGCTCGACCCGAGAGGATGCTGTGACGCTGGGTGTGGGGCTCTGCAACAATGGTTTCATGCATCATGGTCAGTTTAGTTTTCTCTTACACACTTATTATTGAAGAATAGATAAACACCTCCATGCATAGATAAGAAAGTGTAGTAACCTTTCTGTTCAACTCAGTCACACATTTTAACTTGAAAAATATGAGGATTGTGTCGGCCACTAATCATTTCAGCTCTTTATTGTGCAACGATTGCCCTTCAAATATCATCAGTACTGTTTTCTCTGTCTTTTTATTCTTTTCAACACCATCTTATGGATTTTTTTTTCTCTGGTAGTACGATTACACCATCTTGCCCCTGAGCTGCCCTTGGTCACTTTGCTGTAAAATGTAATACTGACCTTGCCTCTCATATGCTGTCATAGGCTAAAAAAACAAGCAGTGAGTTTGCTTACCCAGCCTTTTAAAACATCATTGACCACATGGTAATACATTGAATTTGTTTGTAGCTGTTCCAGCGTGTTGAATGTAAACAGCCTTAGCACTGTACCTTAACCAGACGTGTTTGGCGTTGCTACATGGCTGTCTGGGTCATTTCACTGAACCATAACCAGTGGTTTAAACCTATAATTGACTTTTCCATTTCTATTGGACTGGGGCATTAAAAATGAAGTCAAAATCACCTAAATAAAGTAGCATTGTCCTACTGGAGCAGTAATGTAATATAGTGACAGGACTTCCTGGTATCCTGATACATTCAGTGAAATTTAGGCCGAAGAACATTTTAATCAGACATCAAATTTGTAAATGGTGGCAACTTCTGTTTTAAATAAGTTTAATCTGCCCTTCACACAGAAAAGTTTATGAATCTCCTCTACAGCCCTTCTATAGCGTAATCATAGTTGCAGATGATATTCGACTGGTTTCTCACACACGTCTTAGTGAGTCAGATGGTTAATGCTAAGTGTGAAAACATGCACATTAAAACTGTGCAAATCACCTCTCTGTATGCTTTACCTGGCTCTTGTTTTTAGATTACACTCACAAGTATCTTCAGTCAATCGCACAATAAAATTTCCATTGCATCAAACACACACCACGCTGCCGCTACCATCTGTTCTGTGTCAGACGTCGTCCTTTTTCGTTGCCCTTCATCAAGGTGATGACCTCTCCTCAACATGTCTGCACTTCTCATGGCCAATGTCACTGATCCAAGTATCTTAGTCAGCACATCTGCTGGTTTCCAACAGTTTCACTTGAACTCTTCACTTTCCTCTTTCTATTTTATGTCTGTTTCATTTTGGGGTGCTGTTATGATTACCGGTACCTGCAAATCATTGGGCTAAGACAACTTGGCAAACAAAGAAGAGCATTAAACTGAGAAGGTTTAATGGGTTCTAAAATGTCTTGACAACACAACATTAAGAGACAAATCAATAAGAGTGTGATTTCCTGTGGGAGACATTGTCTCTTTGTTTTGTCATTTTTTGTGCTTGTCAATATTAAGTGTTTTCACACAACTGATTAATGATATAGATCCGCTGAAAATAGGCAAGTTTAGGCAAGGCAAGTTTATTTATATAGCACCTTTCATGTACTATAGTCACTATGTACTATTATAAATAGTCAAAACTTTAAATAGCTTTCATGCATACTATTCTAAGCTATTTTCAGCTGTGTTGTTTCAAATCTCTGCAATACATATTCATATTTAACATTGTGAATTCTTAACTGTGCACTGCTACATTATATATA
>JBAMHV010000014.1:20129933-20162209 GCA_037177535.1 Pseudomugil gertrudae
AAGTCTTGGCAACAGACACAAGATGCCATTTCTATCATTAAGCAGTGTTTGTGTGTGTTTTATATGGTCATACCAGCTTCCTGACTAGCACTCCCTGCAGCTTAAAAGGTAGTGTTAAGGTATTATAAGGCCACTGCCTTTGTGACTCAGAGGAAATAACTCATATTAACTTTGTTTGTGTTGGTGCAAGGCCTGTACAAGTGGGTGTGACATATATATGTTGTGAAGGCTTTTGTTGATTTATTTTTTTTGTGTTACATGTTTCCAGAATCACGCAATAATCTAGGTACATTTGGAACCACTTGGAGTTGCCCATACAAGCCCATTTTATGGTAGAGAGTCATACAGATACATACCAAAGATTAAGAAACATTCTCTGTTGGATGTCTTGCGTTTTATCTTTTGAAAATGTGCACGGAGTTTCATGCATTTTAGTTGATTTACTACACTAACCAGGTAGGTTTGATGGGCATGACCAACCCAGTAACATATCCTTTGCACCTTTCTTGACAAACTAAAAACATCAAGATTAAAAGCAGCAGCAAGGCAATGCTTTTAATCCACTTACTGAACAGGATGATTGGTATATGCCCCGTTAATGTAGTCATACATCAGTATTTGCACTTGATGACTTTACAGCTGTCATAAGTGTGAAATCATTTCGACAGAGTGTTAGGGGTTCTTTGATGGACTGATGACCTGTTCAGGGTGTACTCTGCCTCTCCCCTGCTAATTGCTGGAATAGGCTTCAGCGCCCCCCTGCCTCGCCCCCCCCACTGCAACCCTAAATTGAATTAAACATTATAGACATGAATGAATAGTATCACAAGGAATGTGCCCGTACCAAACTGAAACTGACCAGACTTAACACTTAACCCATATTTCAGAGGGAATGGAGCTCTCAGGATACATTTTTATGTTTCGTAAACAAGTCTGATGTAAGCGGTTTGGGGCAGTGGGGTAAATTTAGTTTGTTGTTGTCCGGGGTTCAATAATAAAAAAAAATGCTGCATCCAGAGAAGCAGCAATAATGCGCTCTCACCTGTCTGTTGTGCCCCATGTGTTAAAGCGAGGCTGAGCCCATCAGTGGGAATTCCAGACACACTCAGACACACACAGCACAGCCTTTCTTGTGTCCTCTTGAGAGTCTTTCTAAACTCTGTTATACTCTGGCCTTATCCCAGATGTGATGTGGCTCCAGATGTTCTTTCTAGCATCATGACTTAATGAGCTAATTAACTGTTAGCTTGTTTGTGTGAAGATGTCATCACATAAGCTGCCAAGACTTTTTGGTAAATAATTAACAGTGACATCATTTCAGTCCAGCATGAGCACATCACATATTGTGGGTTATTAACAGACAAGAACAAAGCTTGTTAACATCTTTTCTGTACTTTCTCCCAAATGTTTGGTTGATATATAAGAGTTTCAGCTGCACTCTTTTCACACATGATCTTTCCTTATTTTTTTAGTCTTGGAGAAGAGCGAGTTTAAAGATGACTCTCAGTTCTTCCGTTTCTATGCCGATGAGGAAACTGAGGGAACAAGCAGCAAAAGCAAGCAGCTCCAGCGAAATGACTTCAAACTGATTGAAAACATCTTAGCCAAGTCTCTTGTGGTGAGCTGACTCTTATATTTATATGCTCGCACACATTTGGCACCTATTGATGCACAGATTGAAAGCCTCACACTTTAGTTTTTTGAGAAAACATGCAAAAAGTATAAAGTATCAAACACATATACATCCTCATTCACTGCCTTGGACAACATTTTCTATACCCACATATAAACACACACACAAAACAATGGTTAAAGTGGGAGACAACAGCTTATTGGGGATTGATGTTAATACTAAGAAGATTAAATTACTTTCTCAAATAAATATATATTGACTTGTAAATTTCCATAACTTTAATGCAAATATATGCATATTCTGTGCAGGATATTAAATATGTGTATCTACACACAATAAATGATACATTTTCATTTGCCTTGTAAGAGTATGTGCAGTTTTAATAATAATAGTTGTTTTAATTTGCTCTGAACAGCATGCATATTGAGTGTTTTGTTATGAATATAATCAGATTATGATCAACTGAACTTGCAGAGATGACGACCATGTTGCATTGATTGTGAGATGCAATGATGCTGAAGGTGTAATGAACTAACTGAAATTAATAGTTTTCATAGTCAAGATATGCTATGTACTCGACTATTTTATATGTTTTACTCCTTTTCTGATCTAAAAGGCAGCTTAATGGGATGATTAAGTGTAGAACCAGGATGAAAAATATAAAAAATGCTTCCTTTCAGGGTTTAATAAAGTCATTTTAATTTTATTTAATTAAGTAGCTTCCATGATCAGAAGAAAACCCAGATGCATAATTCAACACATACAAAGAAGCCAGGGGGGTGTTCAGCCCATCAACATCATGGCTAAATAGCTTAAAAATAATGCTAAAACAAAATTAGTGGACCAAGTTGTCATTATTTTTTTAATAAAAGCACAGACATTATCTGCAATTTGTGTTGTTCGTTTATGTGTTTTTATTTGATATGCTAGCTAACTGTATTTGTATTTATCAAAGAATATAGGTCAGTATAGAAGTTGTTAGTTCAAGCAGATGCACGTTTCTCTGGAGGCTGAAACAGAAAGTGAACTTTTAAGTTAAATCAAATATGTTCACAGAGGCCAAGAGGCATCACCAGCATCCTTTATCCAAGTTGGGAAGTAGGCATGTTATCTGGCCTTCCACAAGAAGTGGAAAAAGACGTTTTTCTTGATTAGTGGAACTAATCCTTCCTACTGCCTATTATTATTATTATAGTAGTGCAGGAACTCTGTATTTACCACACTCATCTCCTCTGATGTAACTGCAGAGATCCTCATCTTATCAGGACTGTGCAGCAGGAAGATGGCCCTAGCAGCTTCACTAATGGAAACTTGGGCTTGGGGATGACAATATTTTAATAAGCCTCACCTCGCAGGGGAATATGGCACAGGGACCAGAGAACACCACCAGGAGCTTAACACATGATACCATACATTTCTGATAGTGTTTGAATAGACTGAATGTTGGACCATGCAGTCTTTTTTTATATAAAGTGAGACTTCATTTATTCATCAGAGTAAAAAAAAAATTAATAGTCAAAACATTTTATTGTAAAAAGAGTGTACAAGTGTAGCAAGGCAAATTATACATATTTAATATACACATACACTGTAATAATGCAGTGTAAATGTGGGAATAATTAGATGATTTTTGACTTTGCTAGATTCATCCAGAGGAGGAGGGTTATGGCTTCGAGATTGAGGAGAAAAACAAGGCCATTGTGGTGAAGTCTGTAACCAGGTGCTCTCATGCTGAGGTAATGGTCAACAAATATACACACACACTCTTACAGTGCTTGTTCTTCACGCCACTGGGTGTTAGTTCCAGTAAGTAATGGCTGTCTACTGTTTTGACGGCTCCTGTCAGTCTGCTTTGGTTCCCTTTGAGGAACCCTGCTCTGATTGGCTACAGAGGCGTAGCTATGTTTACTCACATCACCTGCAGACAAAATACACATGCATACACGTTTACTCATTCAGAGCAATTAGAATGCTGATGATAATCCTTTTTCCTTTTAAATATTTGACTTTGCACTGCTCAGACTGATGCTATAGCAACCCAAGTCTGTTTATTCTGTCTTTTCACTACCTTCTACTAACACACAAGATAATGGCAAAGTCTTGCTTTATTAAAGGTCTGCACTTGGAAAACATTTTTCTCAGCATATGAAGTTTTTCTCTCCGTTTCTCTCATAGTGTGACTGATTTAAACTCTTTCATAGTGTCTGTTATTTGATTTGGTGCTCCTTTCCTCAGTAACTTTGTGGATAATCACTCTTTTCTGCCCCCTTTTACCATGTTAAACCCTCACTCATCTGCTCTCTTTTCTACACTTCTGTCTCTTCCTCTTACTTTGTGGCTCAGTCTTCCAACCCCCACCAATAACAGGATTGCCAGTGGTGACACGGCGCATGTGCCAGCACTGTGAATGAAGCTCAGCTGATTCCCATGGGGCTCTAAAAAGGGCTGACATACACACTTGCACACTGAGTTCTTTCACTATATGATACTATTATAGAGAGTCACGTGTAAACCAGCACCCATGCTGTGTAGTCCCACACACAGGCGCACACACACAAATGCATATATCCTTCCTCATTCAGATAGCTTTGGCCCAGTCGTTCCTACATCCATCCTGGGCTGCTATCCAGAGTCGGAGCCTGGCTCAGCCAAGGCCACCCCACCGGATCTGTGCCTAGGACACTGGACTCTCACAGTGGATGGACAGAGGCAGTATTATTCTCTCAACGTGACTGACTATGTAAAAGATGACTGCATTTAATGACATTCAACAGACTATGGTGCTATGTTCTTGTCACTGGTCAAGTGGCAAAGCTGACACATGACTGTGTACATCTGATGATGCTCGACAGTATGAGAGCATGTTTGTGTAACTGTAACTACATCTCTTTGTACAATTGGGTTGGTTGACTTGATGTTTTTGCTGAGGAAAGCTTGCTAACTAAAGGAAATGACCCAGAAGCATCTAAGTAGCAGTCATGATGAAAACTGACCCAGTTCCCTAAATACCAAGTGTTTCCTATGCTTATTTCCTTTAGCATAGGAAACACCAGACTATCCCTTATGAAGGGAAAGGGGTTTGTTTTCCCAACTCCCATATGTCTTCGCGGATGCAGCATTGAAAACAATAGCCAGTTGTTTTTAATAGTAACTGATTAATTCATGTAGTGTTAAGTGTTCAACATCTGTAGTTTCACTGCTGCACACCTACCATGCATCTTGTCTTTACGCAAGTCCTGACATATTTCTGTTCCCATATTTCTTAAATGAAACAAAGTTGAGTAAAATGTTAAACTACATGCGTTCAGCCTGGATATGTGTGTTGCTCTCAGTGGTGCTGATCAGGCAGGCATATGTAAATGCATGCAACTCAATCATATCTAGTTTCCAATCTTGATATAGACATTGTTCCTTAAAGCTCTACTTGTATAGTGGAAAAGAGATGACAAGACTGGGCAGGCTGTGAACACTTTTCCCAGTGAACTCTGATGTTTTGTCACAGCTGTGCTCCATGGATGCAGAGTATAATAAACACAGATTATATTCTGAGTAATCCACACTAGACCGGCAAATACTTGCATCATATTTCATCTGAGCCCACCGGAGCACACAGATGAGGTCTCGTTGTGGTACAAAGCAGGGAATTTGTGAACTAAGAGTGGTTTACATCTGAAACTCTGTGTGAATAGCACTTTAAAAGGGAGCCAATGCAAGCTGCACCCTATAAATAACAGCATTCTGTCTCCTGTCTGTCCGTCTGTCCTTGCAGATGGCGGGCCTGCAGGTGGGCAGGAAGATCTACACTATCAATGAGGACCTGCTGTTCCTCAGGTCGCTCTCAGAGGTTGAAACCATGATTAACCAGGCCTTTTGCATCCGACGCTCTCTACGGCTGCTGGTAGCCACCAAAGCCAAGGAGTGAGGGAGAATGCACCATCAATAAGGCCCACACAAAGTCTACACAAAGGATGTGCTGTTCTGACTTGTTTGTTCTTTCTTTCTTATTCTTCCAGGATTGTGAAGATCCCTGACAACCCAGACAGCCTCTCCTTCAGACTCTGTGGATCTGCGCCTCCTCATGTCCATGCTGTCAGGAAAGGTGAGTGGCAGGCTGAGCTGCCCTTCTGGAGCCAAATCATTGTTTTCAGGTGTCTGCCATGAATAGTTTAAGATTTTTTCTTATGATATGAACACAAGGGAAATGACTGATGATTAAAGGAGTGAAGATGCTACTACATCAAAAAGAGGGTGCTTCAGCTCTTTAAGTGCTGTCAGTCACATGAAATTCAGGTCAGAATGCAATCCTTCAGGGAAAACAAAATGTTTGATATTTTACAGTTAATTTAATTAGCCTAAATTCAATTTTATGTTGCAGATTCAGTTTTTGGCGCAACAAATAAACCCTGTAAACACATTTGGGAGATTTTGTTCCTGTTATTATTCCATCAACATCAGTAAATGTGTTGATCTGTTTCTGGTGTATAAAAGATAAATTATTCAGGGTGAATTTAAGGGAAATATGAGGTAATTCTAGCTACTAACTACCTGCTTTTAGTGCACCTATTAGTGTTTTATGACCACCTGTTGGTCAGACAGCCTGCAGTCAGGGTTAAAACCTCTACAAGAATGAACTTTTACTGTAAAAAAAAAAACTTCAGACATGTTTATACACAGTCTGTGCTCTGCGGTCAGAGCTAAAAGTATAGCAAGCAAAAAAATGGCACCAGGCTTTTTTCTCCTTGACTTTCCATTCCTCCTAAGCTGTCTTAACACTCTTAACCAGATGTTTGCACTGCTTAGACCTGCTCAGAATAGATTAATGAGAGATTTATGACCAAGTCATGTAAGGGGTTAATCTCTGTGTGTAAACTACTCCGAAGCAGGAGGACAAACACATTGGAAAGAGGAGTCACTGACTTATAGTGCCAAGGAATGCAATCCCTTTTCTTTATTATGGTACCTAAACATTTTTTCTCCTTTGAACTCTCTCTCTGCTTGTTCTCTACCTTTTTTCTACTAACTCTGCATTTGTACGAGTTTTCTTGAATCAATGGTAATATTTCCACTTTTTATTCCCCCTGCTCTCAACTCGTTCTCCCTGGCTGCTGTTTAAAGAGATGTTCGATAATTGCCGAGATCCTAGCTAGAGGTGATGCTGTTGCTGGTATTTTTAGATCAGCGAGGAAGATGAGGAAGGTGTTGATTGGACCTCAAAGCTCTAAAATCATTTGTACCTTGAGACAGCTTGTCAGGACACTCATCTTAGTAATTTACAATTTCCTAAAGGAATAAAATCTGAATGGGAATTCATTAGAAAATGTTCAGATAATTCATGAAAACACAAGATAATTTTAAACGTTTAAACATTTTATCAAGCTTTTTGAAGAAAACTAATCCAAAGACACAAGAGATGCACATACTTAACCTTTTAATGCTGTTTATTTACTGCAACGCTGCGAGATTTCTGCCACCTTTTGACATTTTTTCCCCCTACGGTGCTGTTTTGGCTAACTATAGGCTGGGAGGCAGCAGGAGCAGGTCTTCAGCCCGGACAGGTTATCCTGAAAGTTAATGGCAATAATGTCAATCACAGTGACTTCCAGGAGGTCCTGGAGCACTTCACTGCCCAAAGCACTCACCAGGAGCCAGCCCAAGCGGTGAGGTCACATAAAGTCATTCTTTCTTTACCACAGCAGGTTTTTTTTTTGTAATAATCACTCTTTTATTAAAATAGTTGTGAAAAATGCAGAATGTAAATTTAATCATCATTATATGTTAATTGACAGATAGGTTCACAGTTCTATGTGTGTCTAACTGGATGGAGGAGAATGCTGGGTCAGAAATGAGCAAATTTGTAGTAGCTTTTGTTAACTGAAAAAATAAATTTTTCCAACCTTGGATAGCACTCTCTAGCTCTCTAGCTCCTAGCTAACAGCCTCAGTGACATATATCTTATCTAAAACATTATTACCTTTAGTTAAAGATAAATCCAAACCAAATTCTTCATTTCCTCCTTATGATTATGTTTAATCTTGTATGAGATAGTTGTGATATTTGTTGAAGACCACTTCCAGGATGATTTGACAGTATTTCAGCACAATCTGCAAACCCTGCCTGGACCCTAAAAAAACCATAAGCAGCCAACTGAAGCTTATCTTTTTTCATTTAATTCTCATCTGTTCCTTTACTAAAAGTGTTACGTTTGGACTCTTAAATGCTGAGTCATGATTAGATCATATTTATTCTCAATACCGCATGGCCCGTGTCAAATCTGCAATCTCTTCTTGTTTTGACATTCCTGTTGCAGCACTTTGTGTTTCCAGGCATTATTTCACAAGGCTGCAGACAGAGCATGGTGTCCTCCTTACTGAGTACAACACTGTTTTGTTTTATTTAGCTTAGCCTACTCCTCTGACAAACCCCCTTTGCTCCAGTCTACTGAACAGACGATTGGAAGCACTCCTATTTTGCCCTAATTTCTGTATGTGTGCTGGTTCATTTAATGGCAGGATAAATGACCAGAATGATGTTGATGTGGTTATCTGCAGTGTCAAATTCCAATAGCTTCAGTCAGTCCTACATAATGGGTGTAAAATGTCTGTATCTTACACAGCAAATAGAAATACTTAGACTCTCTCTTCCCAGTTCTGTGTACAGAATATACTCACCCAGTATAGTTAAATATAAAAATGCCTCTATTACTTCTTTTCATCTGTATTCCCAGTGACTTGTATTAAAAATTTAATTCAAGCTCTTCCCTGATATTAGAGAGAATATTCCACTGCTCTGATCTGGATTACACTCAGTATGTCTGCTTTAATCTGTTTCCCCACAGTGTCACTGGGTGTATCGTGCATTCGAGGATGTGGAAGAGCTACAAAGAGGAACAGGTGCAGATGAGAAGGAAGAGAGTCCTTTCAGGCCTTACCCGGTGGAGAACGGCTCTGACCATGAGGAGGAGAATGGCACCAATGGAACTGGTGAGGAATCGTGTCTTTAAATACACCACAATGAACTTTTTTGTAGTAGTTTATATTAATCAGTTTAATTAATAAATTTTTTAAAGATAAGATTGCTTTTATTGTTTGTCAGATTTGTTCTACATGTGCTGATGTGGACATAAATGTTGTGCAGCGATGCTGAAAAGATCATTTCTCAACAACAGTTCTTGTTTTTTTTAATGTTTTTTTAAAAGTGTTTTTAATGATTCATTGAAAAGTTCAGTCTGTACTAGAATAGTTTTTTTTTTTAATGTAAAGTTAAAATGCTTCATCTACAGACCACAGGCTCGCCAGACTTTCCCTCTGTGATGAGCTGCCTCTGGTCAGCCTGACGGTGGATAATGTTCACCTGGAACATGGTGTGGTTTATGAATACGTGAGCACTGCTGGCATCAAGAGTCATGTCCTGGAGAAGATAGTGGAGCCCAAAGGCTGTTTCATCCTCACTGCTAAGGTAATTAGATAGCTAAAGCTTTTTGTTTAGTTAGCAAGGTTATATGGTACTCTTCAGAAGTACAGGTGATGCTTTCAGTCCTTTGTCTAAATGTTGTGTAATTTTATCTTTAATCATGCATTCTCTGCTTTCACTGCTGTATCATAAATCATCTTGGAGAATCAGAGGGATTTTGTGGCTCTGTTACTGTTTTTTTTTATTAAAACTGGAAAGCTGAACACACGTAAAGTAAAACTTCCTCATATTACAGCTTCTAAAATTCTATTTCTTCACTTACTGTAATCAATCAAATCATATTTCTGAAGTTTCAAAGTAGGAGTGATGCATACTTAACAGTGATTCTTGTCTCTACAGATCCTGGATGCATTTTCTGGTGATGACAGCCTCTTTGTACGTAACTGCAGCCAGCTCATCTCCCAGAGCGATCGGGTTGTTACCATGCCGCAGTACGAGTTCAGACAGATCTGTGACACCAAGTTAGAAAGTATAAAACGTCGTATTAGCAGCTATCAGCAGGTATTAATATTTAATATGACAGAGTATTTGTTATCCTTTTAAAACAAAGTCATTACTGTTTGTGACTGAATGGATATTTCTGTCATTTGACTTCAAGATGTTTCTCTTATGAAAATACTTAAAATTATACCCCCCAAAACCTATTGTTTTCATATTGTTACTATATTAGCATAAAAGAACTTGGTGTATAACAGGGGTGCCCTGTTCTAACATACCTGGCTTCCATTAAATGGATCCAAAAGGTCCAACACACCTGACAGGTGTCAGGTGTGTTGAAGCAGAGATACATTTGCAAGACTGTGACCCTTGAGAACCAACGCTGGACTCCCTTGGTCTATTATTAAAATGCCTTTAAAGGTGTTTTTTTTTAACTAAGCTACGCATCAAGGGTTTCTTTTTTTAACCTTTATGCCTTCTTCTGATGTTTTTGTACATTTTTTCTGTCATTTTAATTTTTTTTAATTTGTTGATCATTTTGGCTCTGTTATATTGCATAGGTGTGATTTTTTTTTTAAATTATTTTTATTTTATTTTATTTTTTACCTCTTTTTAGTATTTTTTCTTAATTCAGTGTCTTCTGCTTACTGGCCTACCAATGAGCAAATATTTAACACTTTTGAGGATCTAAATCCTTTGAATGAATCACTAAAGATGTTATTTTACATAAAATCAATAAATTGGGCAGCATAGATTATAAGATATGTGATTTGTAAGTGAATAAATTTGATTGCAATGATATATTTTATATGATGTCAGATACTCCGAGACACTGATATCGCAGAAAATGTTGTGCATGATCAGCAGGTCCAGTGCGAATTTGCACTGTTTATAAATGCACCTCTTAGGTAAACCGCCTCTTCAGACCTGTGTGAAACCAGCACAGAGCTTTTCTTCTTGTCAAACTGGTGGTCACGGTGAATAGTAGCATGTTTGTCTTTAGCTGTGAAAGCAGCCATGTGCATAAACCAAATTTGTTTTTGTTTTGAGTTTCTTCAGCACGTCTCACACTGAGTTATATCTGCTTAAAATGAGATGATAGTCGACTCTGTTGGAATCCAGTAAATGTCCAATAGCTTCTTGCTACTTTTTTTAATTTGAATGCTGACTTGGCAGAAAGTGGTTTAAACTGCTATGCAGTGAGACTAAAGTATGCTGTTTAAATGGAAGTAAATAAGACATTTCTGACTATGATGTCATCCATATCTAACAGTACACAAAAATTTTAATGCAATCAAAGAAACTTTGTTAGTGATATAAAGGTGCTGCAGGAAGGGATGATCTAGACCCCAGCCCCTTTTATTTATACTATTTTGGAAGCAGATATGATGTTTAAATAAATTTACTTTCAACCCTTTTTTTTAACCCAGTTTGCCCAGGAACTGAAGAACAAGGTGTTTCCATCCTTCAGGCAGGCTGGCATTCGCCCTCACCCGCTGTGGTGCATGGACTTTGTTCCTACCAACTGTCACATCAACTTGATGCAGGTGTCTTATCCCAAAATTACAACCTCTGCAGGGAGGACTTTCAGTATACGTTTTGGACGCAAAAACTCTATTTTTGGTCTGGACCCAGACCAAGGTAAGCCTTATACAGACTTATACACACTGACATAAGTACAATCGTATCACAGTCACATATTCACTGCTTAAACTAAGCTTCAGTGAGATCTATCCCCTTTGTATTGATGCAGTTTAACCTACTTAACACAAGCTCAGTGATAACTTTTACTGCTTTCCCACCCACCATGTTAATTTAAATACCACAGCAACAAGAACTACCTTCCACAGCACCACGAGGGCTCAGCAAGGATTCCCACAGTAAATTAGTCGAGTGGTTAACCATTAAGACTCTGTTAGCTCTGACCATACTCAAGTTATCAACATTAAAAGATGCAACCTTAAGCCAATGTTGGAAGAATACCATTCGCTTAATGCTACAGAAAAGGAGATGTGATTGAAATATCATCTCACTAAAATAGAGAGCAAAATCTTTTTGAAGAAACCCAAATCAAATCCGTCTCCATCCTTCTATATGACCATCTTTGTTATCACACAGCTTGGTATTAATTACGAATCTGTAGATTTAACTGCTGAGCTATGTCTACTCTCAGCAAAGATGAAAATGCATTGCAGCTGTCTAGACACTAGACAGCATTGCACGCCTTCTTCTAAGATGGCTCATCTTCATCCTCTCCGTATGCACCAGTTGCCAGTCAAACATCTGCCCAGCAGTTGTCTTTATAGGATGTTCAGCTTTTGTACTCTTAGCATGTGCCGCTCAGCCTAAAAACAGTCATGGAAATGACCAGGCCTCAATTTTCCAGGCAGAAAGAAGTTTTTTAGGAGGTGTGGAATCCACATAAAAATGGATTGACTAAATGCTAGGGTTGGCACCCTTTGGGTTCATCATGTGGATTTAATCTGTCTGCAGATTTAGGACATGTCACGTTATTGCAGCTTAGTTTGGCTTTCAACCAAAGTAAACAGCTTTGTATCATCTTGCTTGTTTTGCATATCGTTTGCACAAATGCCCTTAAAGAAGATGTTTTCCATTAAGAGAAAATAGAGACCAGACAGCAGTGTTACTTCATAGACTTGAACATGTGGGATAGATAGAATTGTCAGAGTGAGGTCTTTTTCATTATTTCAACACAAATATATCTTTTCCTCCATCCTCTCCTTCTGTCCTATGTCCTGTAGCACAACTGAATCCCATGTCCCACACCCAGCATTGCATGACCAGCATGGGAGCTCCTTCCTGGAGCTGCTCCGGCCTCGAAGGGGATGAAACAGATGGCAGCGAGGAGGTGACTTTAGGTGGAGGTGAGGGATTGATGGATGGTCAACGGGGCAACCACGGAGAAGGTGGGCTGAGCTTCCTGCTCAAACAGGAAGACACAGAGACGCAGGACTCCTACATCTACTTGTACAGCCGCTTGGACTTTGCTGTGAGGGAAATGAGGCAATATGTCGCCCAAATAGATGTGTAAGTGCAGATCATGTAATATTCATATATTGTACTATTGTTGAACCTCACTTTTAAATCTGTATTAATAGTCTACATTTGACAAGTAAACAAAAAAGCTTTTTACATCTGTTTAAAGATATTAGCACGTCTAACCTCGAACTCCTGTTACCAAACACTAACATCCTCTGATGTTAAAATGTCAATAGGTTATTTTTATAGCCTTCACAGTGACATTTAGACATCACTGTGTAAAAAGCTGGGAGCTCTTATCCCACTTCACCCTTTTTAGGTTGTTTTTGTCAGTCTCTTTTTTTTCCATCTTCCCTTTGCCTTGTTTAAAGCAGAGGATTTACAAAAGGAACATTCTTTCGGCCCAAAATATTTATGGGCCAGGCCAGTGCAGGAACAGGGAGTGAAGCCAGGATAGCATCAAGAGAAAGAGACACATATTGTGAGCCTTTGTTGAGCAAGGAATGTGACAGTGTGTGAGTGAACAGATATACATATGAACATGGCAATAAAAAGTATTAATATAATATACATTATAGTGATAAGACTTTACAGATTTTACTAAAAAAAAAACCAACAGTTTATAAAAGTGTTTGTTTTGTACTTTGTTCCCTCTAGCCTCCTTTCATCTATCACTGAGCCTACACAGCCTCAAGGAGAGGGTGAGGAGCCTCCAGTCTACGAGTCAAACCAGACACCCTCTCTGGCCCCCTGTGAGGATGGCTGTGACCAGGACAAAACAGAACAAGGTGGCATTAAGAGGGTTTGCTTTAAAGTGAATGAAGAGGACCAGGAGGACTCTGGTCATGACACAATGAGCTACAGGGACTCCTACAGGTAACTTTTGAAGATCTGAATAGCTTATCCATCTTATAAAATATCATCAGTGACTTCATTTTGAAGCCGTTTCCAGTCAAAAACATTATTTTTTTCCCAGTGAGTTTGAAATGTTTTATTACAGTGCTAAATAAGGCCCAGAACACCCCTGTCTCACACCTGGGTTTCTTACTATGGTCTCTTTAAAAAAAATAAACAACATTGAAACTCTCCCTCTACTCCACAAGCTATAATACTTTTCATTTGCCCCCTTTGGAGACTTAAATTAATGCCAGATGTTGTCATTCTAACCAGAATTGAGGACTAAAAAAAGACTTCAAAATGTGTTGGTCAGATCTGGTTATGTCATTCGCTTGTTGTGAGTTCATTCAGATCTTTTTGTGTAAAGGTACATGTGCGTGCATGGTTCTTTCAGTTGAGCTTCGCTGAGCCCCACCTTTCACCACCCACTAAGATGTAGTTATTGGTTGTTGATGCGGTGGCCTGGTGTGTAATAGAGCCAAATGTTTGGGGCGCGGCATCTTCACCCACTCTGTTATTAAGGCCAGGCCACGCCATGTGAAATGCAACAACCTCATCGTAATAAAATGTAAAGTAAAACATAAGCTGCTTTATGTGTGGTTCTCTGACACACACTTGTGCACACAGAGGAGGTGTTTACTAAGGGTTTTAAAGAAAAATAGGAAAATAGCAGTAAATAAAGCTCCTCTGTGAAAATGGGCCAATCGTTGGCGTCTAAACTCGAGGACTTCATGAAATGTGCTACTGTATTTTAAGTTAGCTTTTTTTTTTTGCTTTAAGCCTGAGGTAGTGAGAGAGCACAGCAGAGCTCAACACATGGGGGTCACTGGTCTGATACAGTCTGAGAAACACAATAGAAATAGGACAGGAGAGACTGGCTTCTCCCTGCAGATGCACACTTGCACAAAATACAAAGCAGAGAAATGCAGAGTGGATTGTGCAGAGAAAGAGGATTTTGTTAGGAAAGCTGTTTGTTTCAAACTCTAGTGCATTGTCTCTAGCTGAAACCACTGGCCCTAATGTGTGCATGCAAGTGTGTTTGTGTGAGTCTGTTTTAGTGTTTTTTTCTGGTCTCCAGACGTATCTAGAGTGTGTCCAGATCCAGTTGAGACAGATTAGAGTTCACTCAGAGTGTCAGGAAGCATTTCATGTGATTAATTGTTCTGACATGTCTACTTCTGTTGTCCCACTCAGAGTTAAAATTGCACGCTTTTATTCTGCAGGGTGATGCGATGAAATGTGGACAGTATGTTCATTTACACCACACTTAAAATTCAAGTGGTTTTACTGTGTGCTGGTGTTTTTATTAGCCTTCTTCCCACATGAATGCTGCATAAAGAATTACATAGTGTACTACGTTAGGATCATTTAAGAAAGCATTTCAAAGTAAAACATTGATAATCTGTTCATACTCTGTTCGCAGATCAAAAGTGTTCTCACTGTGTATGGAAGTGTTGTAGTTGTTAAAGCTGTGATTTTATCACTTTGCATATAATTTAATGAAAATCTGAGCACAGTGTGTTTGGTTTAGAATCCAGCCAAACCCATTACTACAGGCAGGATAATTATCTCTGTGGTGCTCACACTTTTGGCAGCAATTGAGTGAAGCTAAATTTGGAGTTCACCTCCTGTGTGTGTGTGTGTGTGTGTGTGGGTGTGTGTGTGTGTGTGTGTGAAAGAAAAGCAGACAGGGATTTCATGCATGTCTCTAAATTTACCCTAAATATACAGCCATTGTTGAACACATCTCCAGATTAGGGAATATTGGACTCATGCCGTTGAAATACGGGAATAGTTCTGCAAAAGACTGCAAATACAGAAAGTGTCCAGATTTTCTTTGCATACACCCATTTAGTCATTTGACAATGTGGTTGCATTATGGTGTTTAAAGTGAAGGCCAGCACAGCTCAACTCGGCACGGTTTAATAAGCTTTGTGGTCTCACCAGCCTACAGGAAAAACACACACACACACACACATAAATGCACATTAAATGCCACAGAATAGTGGGGCAGGTAATATTTAGGCCTCACTTCCCCCACTTTGTCACCCAACCAAGCCTGGAAATAGCAAAAGAAGACAAAGCACAGTGGCTTTGCTGTCTTTTGTTGCTTTGTAGCACGTTGTCGCTTGTTGGCTATTTTTCATGCTAATTCAGCTTGTGAATCATTCTGAGCTTCTCTCTGGGATTTTAAATTTGCTCACTTTGGGCCGTGTATAATTTGAGCCACATAAATCCTCCACATGCTCTCAGTAATCATGTCGAATCATGTGGATGTATGACCAGAAATGTCAGACTGTAACTTTATTGAGCTATCCTAGAAGACGGGAATTATCTCAGCACACAGGTCTGAAGGAATACAGCCTTAAGTGTACTAAGAAAAATGTATTTGTATATATCAGTGGATACAGTTGCAGTTTAAATCTAATCCATACATGGATTATCAGTGAAATAGTTGGTAATCTAATACTGAATGATTCTGTGTAAACAAACTGTGGTTGTTGTTATGAGGATCATTTAATTACTTTTGGTTTCTCATACAGTAAATAAAAAGGCATTTACAATCAGACCCATTACTTTGCTACATAATTACATGATACTGCTTTACTAATCTTCTATGTGGTTTCAGAACTGATTGAACCCTCTGCTTTACTATGCAAAATGACTCTGTGTGTTGGTGTCTATGTGCATTTTTGCAGTGAATGCAACAGCAACAGAGACTCAGTTCTGTCCTATACCAGTGTGCGAAGTAACAGTTCTTACCTGGGGAGTGATGAGATGGGATCAGGTAATCTATATTTATGTACATATATGTATTCATATTTTCTAACCACCCATAATAATTTTATGATTATTTGATGTTAATGGATTATTTTTAATTTCATACTCTGTGTTTGGATAGAGTCTGCTTCATTGTTCCAGGGCCCAGGGCACTGTAACTGCAGGCAGACTTTATTATTTTAGAAACATCTAATAACTTTAGACATTGTTTTTTTTTTTTTAGTTAAGTATGTGACCACTGCTATTTATTGCCTTGTTTTTATCAACATGAAACATTCCCAGCACACACTGGTTCTGCTTAAATGACTCATTGGACTTTTTCCTTTCTAATCTAAGGTGTTGGTTGAAATAAAGTATTAAAATGTATTGAAATAAGGGCATAATTTCAAATAAACACTGATGTGTAAAGTGTCTGATGTCTGATGGTTTTTGGTTGCTAGGTGACGAGCTGCCATGTGACATGAGGATCCCTTCTGACAAACAGGACAAGCTGCACGGGTGTCTCGAGCACCTTTTCAACCAGGTGGCTTCTGACTCTAGTTTGAACATTTTGTGTGGTAGAATATGTTGTGGACTTCTCTCAGATCTTCTTACAAACCCAAACTTTACTGTAATCCCAAAAGTTTTCCAAGACATCTAAAGGGGAAGGCTGGGGACACTAGAAAGATACATGTCAGCATTAATTATTTGGAGCAGATCACTGCGATAATTATCTGTCAACATCTGGGCTTAGTTACCACTCTCAGCTTTCTGTCCTCAGCTCAGGAACATGAATGGTAAAAAAAATGGAGGAGGAAAAGATTAAAAGGGTGTGGGACATGAAGAATGCAACAAAAAACAAAAAAGGAAAAACTAATTGGTGATCCTCTTTTTGATTATGTGTATGATTGTGCTTCAATACGCAGGTTGATTCAATTAACAGCCTCCTCAAAGGGTCCATCATGACTAAAGCCTGCGATGAGACCAAGCACTTTCATTCTGACCACAGCCAGCCAGGTACATAGGTCTATTTGTGTCTGTGTTTGTTGCTTGACAGCAGTGTCGTCATGCTTGTGACGGCAAGCTTACACAGTGACACATTTTCTGGTTTTATGTAAACAGAGTTTCGGCAAACAGAAGACTGGACTGCCCGATGCCGTTATGTCATCCACAAGAACATCCAGGAGGACCCTTGGAACCTGCCCAACTCAATCAAAAACCTGGTCGAGAGCCTGCAGAGATTTGTAGATGGTGAGTGGAGCTTGCATGCATACTCTCCCGCCGTTAGATCGTATACGATTATAGTCAGTCATTCCATATTGTTTTTTCTTCTCCCTCAACAGATGGAAAGAACCAGCTTCTTCTGGCTCTGCTTAAATGCACAGGTCAGTGCTTAAACAGAAAGATGTTCACGTGCACAGTGGCTGCAGATAATTACACCAGGCAGAATTCACTTCTGGATATTAGTTTTTTGTACAATCACTGTGCACTCACTCGGCAGTTTCAAACAACATGCACATTTTTATGCAGTGAGAATGTGCATCATTTGAGCCATTTGCACATTAACTTACACGTCAAATAAAAATTAAAAACCAAATTTACAGAATTTCTTTAAAATATTTATTTTAATGAAACAAAGTCTGTGTGTTCAGGACATGAGAAATAATCAGAATAATCCTTTTACTCTGGTGCACACACCCTCCCTGCCCTTACTTTTACCTTCACCTCTCTTTTCTTTCCCATAAACTCCTCACCTATCACCCCTGAACTCCCTCCACTATTTTCTAACATGATCATTTCTTGCTCTCTTCCCTCCTGCCTCCAACCCAAGATACATCTCTGCAGCTGCGACGGGATGTGATCTTCTGCCAGGCAGCGACGGGTGCCCTGTGCACGCTTGCCGAGCAGCTGCTGACTGCCTTGCGGTCACGATTCAACAATGCCGGCGAGTACCAGGAAGATGGCAAAGAGACCAGTCGCAAGTGGCTGGAACAAATATCTGTCATCGGTGTTTTGCTGCACTTCCAATCCACGCTAGCTCCACACCTGGTGAGGACAAATATTATGTCATTTTGTTGACTTGGTATGTTTATAGTTTGAATCTTTTTTTTTTTTGCAGTTTACTTTTTCTTTTGTGGATGAAAATCCGGACTTAGCTTCAAAAATCAAAATATTATGTCTACTCAGTAATATTTACTTCCTTGAGTTAATTATTTGGATCAGCCGGGCTTTTTAGCCATACTGCTATGTTTAAAACCATCAAAACTCCCTTCCTGGTTTAAGTCCTAAGCGTTCTTTCTCTCCTGTGGCAGAAAGAGGAGCGGACCATGCTGGAGGACACCAAGGCAGCCCTGTTGGATTTGGACAAAGTCACTGTGTTCTTCAGGCAACTGGAGGATGAGTGTCTAGTTGCAAGTAAGAGTCTGCATCAACAAAGAGTGACTTTGCTCATTCAAACCACACTGAGGCTAATGAGCAGCTGTATGGTTTAACTAACCCTAAATAAAGTTCTGTTATGAGGATGTATGGAAGCCATTGATGTTGAAACGCCTTTTAGCCATTCAAGATTTAATTTTGTTTTCAATGGAGAGCTTCTGAATAGGGAGTTAAAACAACGCTACACTGGCTCCATAAATCCTCTGAAACAAGGGCAGAGAACGCAGCCTGTTTACGTCCTCGTATTATTTGTATCGCTGACAGCATGAGCCCTCCTTGACAAGCTGTTACGAGCTTCATTCAGACTTCAGGACACATTAAATCCTTGCACATGGGTAGTTACAGTTCCCTCAGATACACAAAGAAAATAAAGTACATTTAAATATTTCTAAACACAATATTTGTACATTTTAATAAAGAATGTGTTACAGTGTTATGCTGTTTCTGTCTTGCAACCTCTTCAAAATGTCAAAGCATTTATGTAAGAGTAAGCAGTGTACACAATGAAGGTGCAGCGTTTGAAACTGCGGATGCACCACTTTTAATTTTCTTTTTTAAAGCACAGATTATGTATGGAAATTGGAAGACTTGTGCCTTATAATAAATTTAATATCCACAGTACATTCATTGAAGGCGCCCAGATTACTGGACATCTAAAAGCCAACAGACAAAGATGCCTTTGCCCTGAATCAGTCTTTTATTCAGCAACCTCAATATGGCCAGTAGAGATTCCTGCTGAAAGAAAAAGCATAACCTGCACTTTCCATTTTGCCAGGCAAAGCCGTGTATGAGCCAGAAATTTGCTGTTGTAGATTTATGCCCTGTTGCAGAAAGTATGTTGTATACAAATGTAGAACTCTGTGGATGTACTTATAGTCATTAGTAATCACAGGCATTCAGCAGTACAAGCCCAGTATTGTATGGTTTGATGTGAAAATGGTTTTGGACAGAACAGTTTTTGCTGAAGTTGCATATCAGCTTAAAATGCTGCAGTGCAGGTAGGTGGTTTGTGGCGTCAGAGTCCACTGGACAGTATTGATTCGTTAATCACATCTACAGTGAGCTTGGAGCTGTAGGTATAAACATGTAAGCACCACACAGGGTGAGGCACCTAAGTTCAGCCCGAAGCATTACAATCACTTCAACTAGATTATGACTTGATGGGTTTTCTAGGAAAGGGCGCTGACCCTAAAGGTTGCATTGTAAGGGTAATTTGCTTCCATTTTCCAAGAATGGTTTTGGAGTCTGTGCTGAAAAACAAAAGTGGGATTTTAGCTCAAGTCACCTTCATGTTTATGGATTCATACTTACTTTCATGATGAGAAAACTCTGCAGTTCTTCTCATAAATGGTAGGACAATTTCATTTCAACCACAGCTGTTTTATGTGCAGAAGTACCGGTATATTAAAGTAAAATAAAATTCAACAAAACAACATAGCTCAGTGCAACATTAATGGAAAATTTCTTTCACCTGTCCTGCACAATGGTTTAGATGGCAAACATATTTCCTATGGTTTTTTTTAAAAGAATCTCTGTAGTTGTAGAAAGCTATATGTGTAGTGTTCTTTCCTAAATGTCACACAATAAGTCAATAGCACTGTTATATTAAAACAGACCTTTATGCTTTTTCTTCCCCACATATGCTTTCAACATCATGTTAAAATTAAGATGAAAGTAATGAAGTAAAACCTGAAGTAGATTTTTTTGCTGTATAGTTGCATTAATTGTGGTTTTAATATTGTGACTATAGTCATGACTAATTGCATCCACTGAGACTTGAACCTAGTTTAAAAGTGTCGGATGGCAGCTCAGAGGTGGTTTACCTGCTCACTCTTTCTAACTTGCTAAGTTGTTTGCTGTCTGTGCATTGCAGATACACCAGTGTGTTACCAGGTGGAGGGCAGCCGACAAGCCCTGAGGGTCACCCTCTACCTAGACAGCTGTCACTTTAGTGAGCTACCAAGCCGGCTACAAAATGGAGGCAGCCTGAAGCTCCACACCGTCCTCTTCACCAGGGGTAGGACTGGTCAAACTGGGGCTGGGACAGAGGAACAAAATCATTTTGAAGGGGAATGAGTCAGTTGATATAACACAACACGTCATTAGGAAGTAGGGTTGGATTTTGTTTCCTCTATCGCTTGTTAAAAATAGACCTCTTGTTTTCTATTTGCAAAGCATTATTTATATTTTTCAGCACTCCTCTTGGTGGTAACAAAGCCTTTTCTGGTTGGATAAGCATTTCAGATTGCATAACACGTGAAAGGGAATCATTATTACACATGAAAACAAAACTTGAACAATTTGAAAGGACTGTATGTAGCACACCCTTTCATCCTCTCACATATGTATATTTTTATTTGTTAATTTGTGCTTTTATTAAGTTAAACTGAAGCTTTTTATTGGTCAATTTCACCTTTGCACTATGTTCCTCCTTTCAGCACTCCATCAGTTTCATTTTGTCTGTATGAAAGGCATTATGTATCATGCCAGGGTGCCAAAAAGCCATTCATTTCCCATCTCTAAGTGCTAGCTAGTGAGTGGACTAATCTAATGAGAGAGCTCATATTGTTCTGATCTACAATAAAGTGCAGTTCAAACTGCAGTACTTAATGTAGTAGAGTTTGACTAAACATCTCCTCCTAGTGGATAGTAATCTTACCTGCAAGCTGGGGACAGCAAGGGGCACCTTGTGATATTGCTTATATTAAAGTTTTGTTGCCTGCTCATGGGTACAAGAACCAAATCCCCCCAGAGTGAGGGCATTTTTGGACATATTCGCTTTTTAAAATAAGATTTTAATATAAAGGGTATGAACTAAAGACAGAATGAGTATTAAAATAAATTTTGTAAGCATAAAGCAAACTGATCAGTTTTGACATTTGCTCCTCAAAGGCATCGAATAAAACTATTCTTGTCATCTTTTCCAGCTCTGGAACGTCCAGAAGGAGTTTCCCAACAGGATTTTACTGACATGGAGGAGTTCCAGCAGCGCACCAATGCAGTCTCACTAGAGAAGGTCAAAGCCTACTATCGCAGACTGAGGTACGCTGTGCGACACTGCATCACAGCTCCTCTGTGCCTTTAGAGGAACCAAACCTGCTTTTGCATACATAAACGGAGTATTTTACCACCTATATTTAAATTATGATTAGGATTTACATTGTTTTAAGGCAAGACTTTATTTTTTCTTCACATGATTTAAGATAACAAAATTCTGAATCCACTTTTAGCATTTTTATTCAGTTGAGCAAAACAAAAATCAGAATAATTGATCAACATGTATTTTTAATACATGCATTCTATCCTTTTTAGATCAACTTCAAATTAAAATGTTTCTTTTTGAGTCTTTGCACTTAAACCTTTAAACATCTATGAAAGCATGAGTGTGTGTGCCTATTCAGCTCTTTAGTTTATTTTTATGTAACATAAATCTTTTTTCAGCATTCTGACACTGTCATGATTTATGATTTAAATATGTGCATTTCAGTTCCCGTCACGACTCATTCACGCAGTTATGTGTTCTATACTAGATACAGTAGATGCTGATTGACTCAGCTCTCGGACAAAATGACTCATAAGATGCAAATCTGTGAGTTTTCAAACCAAATAAAGGCTTGAAAATGTAATGAATGCTTTTGTTTCAACAGAGCTTTCTATCTGGAAAAGTCTAATCTCCCGACAGACTCAAACTCCACAGCGATGAAGATAGACCAGGTAAATGTACACCAATGTAAATCGCAGTCACTGCATTGTTCTATATCTGCTCTTTATCACACAGCTTATATCTTGTTCTTGTAACGTAAGTAATTTTTTTAATATAATCTTGTGACTGAATATAAATGCAAGCACAGATACTCGGCCTTGAAGTTAGAGATCTTCAACCAAGCATTTCAAAAGTAAGATGAACACGTTTCCCACCCCCTCCTCTGGAAACCCTCCGTAGCTTCAAGACCTCCCCATTAACTCCAACTAACCTCAACATTTTAAAACGTTGCCATTTGAACTTTGGTTTTACTTCCCAAACTGACTGTAGCTGAAATAGAGTCCAGTGATTAAATCAGTAAAATAGAAAAATAGCTTTGGCTTAGAAATTGTAATTACAGGTTTAGTCTTTCAGTTAAAAACATTGGTAATAAATGTTTTTTGTGCTATATTTTATTGTATTCTCACTGTGGCGCTCCATCTTACAAGTCACTTAATCTACTTGTACTGAACTACTTTTTGAACACAAATGACTTTTTGTCAGGATGTTTTCTTCCTTTTTGTGGGTTGAATTATTATTGCTGTCATTTTTTTAGGGTTCTGATTATTTAATCATATATTAAAATGCAGTTGTCTTGCAAAATTGTATTATGTTAAGAAACTACATACACGAGTAACTTTTTTCCCCACTTATGAAACTAATTTCAGCATTCTCCAATAGTTTAAATGACTTGTCAAGATGGCCTTATGTGTAATAGTTTTATTTTACCTCAGTGAAAGTCAAGTTGAAAGTCATATAATAATTTATGTTCTCTAACCTCTATTTTCCTTTTTTATAGCTGCTGCGACCCCTCAACACACTGGATGACCTCTGTCGACTAATGCAGTCCTATGTCAACGTGCGCCCGGCTGCTCAGGGCCACCCGTCAGGAGTCAGCATGCTGTGTGTGTCCTCTGAGCTGTGTAATCGTCTGGGAGCCTGCCACATTACCATGTGTGGCACTGGCATGCAGAGGTCAGTGTGGCACGGCCTTATTAAAACTATTGGTGTCATATCACAAGACTGTCAGCTTAAATCAAGCTAACACAGTGCACAGTTGATTATATGCACCAGTTAGCCTCAAAAGTTCCACTATATCTTAGTGTCTGAACTTATCTCATCTTCATAGTGTCCTGGGGATTCTCATATGGGCATCCAAATGAGTGTGTGTTTATTTCAGAGAAGCAGGCAGTGATCCAATTTGGCTTCTGTTTTTGCAGATGCACCTTAAGTGTGACACTGGAGCAGGCAATGATTTTAGCCAGGAACCACGGCCTTTTGCCACGATGCATCATGCAGACAATGGACATAATGAGGAAACAGGTAAATGTCAGGTCCAGGTAAAGCTAAAGTTTCTGGGTCAAAAGAGAGATAATTTATTTGTCATAATAAGAGCTGTAAGAAAAAAGTGTGATATTTTAAGATTATATATATTTTTAACTGATATTTAAAACAATATGGACTAATGTTTGGAGTAGACTGCTGTCAAATGGATTTTATCCACCTACCAGTTGTTCAGAATATCCCGCCACTGTGAAGCTCATAGTGTGTATCCTCTCCTCTGCCAGGGGGCAAGAGTTGAACTCTCTGCTAAAAATCTCAAGGTAATGGACCAGATGCCTCCATTAGCACCAAGGTAAGTAACCTTTTCCATCCACCTCTGCCTATCCTTCAGAACACTCCTCCATTTCTGGCCGTACAGTAAAGAGGCAGCTTCATTTAATTTGTTTTCTTCTCAACAGGCTCTTCAAGCTGTGTTTGCCACCCTCAGATGGAGAACTCTAAGCACTCCAGAGAATTCATCACACCAAGAGAGAATGTAGAGGTGGAATATATATAGAGGGATATCAGAAATAGAGGCTCATCTCTTACCTTTTACAGACACTGCCAGTCAAAAGACCCTTGCCTCACCACGCCTCTTCCCTCAAGTCAAACAAGAATCATTCCAGCAAGAATACCACCAGAGTGTTCAGTGCAACTAAGCAAGACTTTTCAGAACACAGACATGTCCCTGCAACATGACTTTGGCAACTGAAGACCCAGAACTAGTGTTAAACTGTTACGCTCAAGTAGACTCCCTGCGAGAACAACTGTGTTTGATGTCTTCCTACATAAATCACACATAACAGACTTAACTGGTGCGAATAATTCACAAACAAAAGAACACGAGGATGCCTCACGAGGACGGTGTCCACAGTGGTTATTGCTCAAAACTGAGCTCATATTATTTACTAGAATATTCAAACTACCTGTAGCTGACTCATCTAATGTTAATGTTTTCCACTTTGCCTTGGACTGCAAACTCCAGAGAGCTCTCTTCCTCTGTGTGGGCTGGTGTCCCCCCCAGGGCTCAGTGTTTGGACCACAAGTGATGTAGATTACTTGAATACGCTGGTATTTGTGTATGACAGCCAGCTGAGTAGAAACAGAAAGTCAAAGAACAGACAGCAAGATGGAAGTAGGGACTGAGAGTGACCGATGAAAAGATGCTAGGGGGGTGGGGGGCTGTATTATTTTTCCCTTTAGCCCATTGCATGTGGTTACTGTGCAATTACTGTAGGTTTAGTGTGAGTAGTGTATTACTGCACTATATGAAGGATAGTTATTTATTGTGTCCAGAAGAAGCGTTTTTATCGCTTACTTATTCTATATCAGGTATTAGAATCTAAAAGCATTCCAGCCTACGTATTGAACAGTATTTAAAAGACCAATGGCATGCCATTTTTAGATGTACCTGCTTGTGTATACATTTTATTTAAGTGTATTGATTTTGATAATGTCAGGAATTATTGCATTAATCATCAGGGAGTATAAGGGATGGCAAGACTGAAGCTAGCTAATAAGAATCAGGGCACGAGAAGCTGAAACAAACTAAAAAAAGCTATTTGTCTGCAAGCAACAAGCTATTTGAATCACTGTTAAATTATTAATATATTAATTCAAATGTTTTAGTTGAAGGATTTCCTTCTGTTAACTGAGATGTTAACTAACTTTTAAAATTGGCTTTTATGTTGCCTTACAACTGTTGTGTTTACTGTAGGTATTAAAAGAAGCTCAACAATTGGTCCAATCAGTGTTAATAAAACGTACTGTAATCAGTTTTAGGATGATGTAAACAAAGGGATTGTTTGACTGAAATGTGGTTAACATTGGTTCACTTCAGATTTTATTTTCTTGTACATAAAGATTGTAACAATGCCAGAAGAAAAGATAGGACACATATTACAGCTACAGAGAACTGCTATAAATTATATTGGATTATTTTTATGGGAACAATAAAATATATAAAGCATTTTGTATTGTGACTGTGCATCATAAGAGAAACTGCATCTCTGGTTTGAGCCTAACCTCACTAACAATTTGTTTATGAAAATGTTCAGCATTTGAAGAACTTCCTTTGACATGCTGCATTCATTAGGCAGATCTCGTATTCCTTTTTATTTATTTAATAGTGGTCTGGTTTCCAAATGAGCCTGTCAGAACGGTCTCTACATATGCCTCAGCAGTAGCATGACCACTGCAAATTTGCATCTGTCAGCTGACATACAAGACTCCTGGTTTATTTGAATTTCATACCATTTTAACTTGGCTCTGACTTTTGAACAGTGTAAAAAATAATGTTCCATCGCAGCATTAGTTACCTGAGTACTATGGGTGATACCAGTTCAGATTAGTTAATGATTGCAGCATGTTATTGTATACAAATGCACCAGAGTCCATTGTTTTTCCCTTTTTGCATTATTCTAATGTTTGCTTAATGTACATACTTTATCTGCATTTTTATTTTGCTTAAATAACTGTACAAAGGATTTTTTGCGGACTCTTTCTAAAATGATTATTGTAAATTTAATCTTAACAAGTTAGTGAATAAAAAGTTCTCAGTATGACTGTCTTTTTTTTTTCCAGTGACATTGTTGTCTTGTGGCGACTTATCTGAGGACCCGTTGTCCCGCATAAAAATGCCAACACTTGCAGAAAAAGCAATTTTCCTCTTGTCAGGAAATTTCTTTTCAACAATTTACATGGTACATTTTCTTCTTTAGTGTTCTGTATTCATATAGTCTTTGACTTACTGCAAATGCATGTAAAGCTTCACACAAATCACTCAAAATGAACCAACAAAAAAACATTGCATCTCTTTATCTGCACACACCCGTATCAGAAAACTGTGACAAAGAGCTTTAAAAACCTCCAATGAGATGAATTTTCTTGCTTTACCCACCAACTGATTTGATTACTTACTGCTTTACCTAAGAGGAAAACTGATTCATTGCTCTACACTGGAATGTGCAGTAAAGACTGAATAGCATTACTCGCATTACTTGATACATTTCTTTTTGTTTTGCATCATTCTAAAGCTCTAAGGGGGGTGCAGGCACTTGATGTATTACAATTCTGTGAGTGCAAGCTGTGAAGCATACTCTTGTGTTCATCTGACTGAAGATAGCTGTGCATATAAATAATGGATGGATATACATCCTCTATGGAAAGCATTATTCATACTTTCTTGTTTGGCCATGAATTCAGTGGAAAAGATGAGTGCTTATACTGGATTCCATGTTTTTCTGAAAGTGCAGTTATGATGCTCATATGCATCTTATGGTTTCTGCAGTTGGAGCAACCAGATGCTGAAGAAAGCTTTACATTTGTACATCCTGATGTCTTCCTAAAACATTCAATGATTGCTAATAGATGATGACCAGAGTAAATAGAGTGGGTTGTAATTTATGTACTTTCCCTTCTTCTTGTGATGTCAGATGGCCGGAAGAAGCTAAGTCGACAGGATACACCATGCAGTTTCTATTGCAATTGTGTTTTTTTCAGAGGGACCGGCACAGACTGCATTCACCAGCAGCACACACCCCTCAGCACCGGTGATGCATCCCCGCGGCAAGGGCACGGACAACTCCTCTTCAGAGTCGTCTCGACTTTAGAATGGTGCAGAAACCTCTCAACGGCGGGGTTTACCCAGCTCAAGCCGGAGAGAAGAAGCACAAAGTCGGGTTTGTTGGCTTGGACCCCGGGGCTCCCGAATCCAGCAGGGATGGGGCGCTGCTCATTGCGGGTTCGGAGAGCACTATGCGGGGCAGCATCCTCAGCAGACCGCGGTCCAGCATCTCCGTCGGAAGACCCAGACCATCGAAGAAAAACGCCAGCTATCGGAAACTACAGAGTTTTCTCTATAATGCGCTGGAGAGACCGCGGGGATGGGCGTTCATCTACCACGCTTATGTGTAAGTGCTGCTGAAACTAAGCGTGTTGAATCTGCCACCACGGCCTGTGTATCGTGGGATACACTGCTATGTCATGATTTTGGGGAGGGTGAGCTTCAGTGGAGTTTTGCAGGTTGTCTGGCACTGATGAGGTTGTTCAAATGGCGCATTACAGGGTTAAATGTTGCCAAGCTTCTGTAGCCTGATCATAGGAGGGGTTTTACTTCACCTGCATAACTCTGGTACAACTCGCTGAACTGTATGCACCTCGGGCTTATGCTGTGTAGTTGCTTTCATGTTTTCATGATGTGACACGTGCTTAAATGTGCACACTGCTTCTTTCATTGATTGGAGTGTGTTGCGGCAGGTTTCAGCACCAGGATCTGTGGACAGCTCCGGGCCGCCTCAGTACTTTCACTAATTGCTCTAACGTTGCAGTCTACATCTGCACAATGCGTTACACAAAAGCTTATGCATGCAAGGGAATGAGAGCGCTCTGCTCCTTTACAAGGCGTTGGTTGGTTATCTTTATGTCTTGTCAGTTTTTTCGAGGCACACAACCATCAATAATGACAACATTTTGGTGAAAAAGGACCACATGCACAGCAGTAGTTTAGTCATGTTATTCTTTAAAGTTGAGAGAGTTGAAACAAACCCATTTTTAATGAACACTATTTAGAGAAGAAGCCAAGACATCTTCACTCTGATGGCATATTTATCACCAAGCATGTCCTAATTGCAGGGATTTTGTTTCAAACTAATGCCAGATGTTTGTACAAGCAATCTATTGTTAAATTAAGTAAATGCAGTCTCTGCTGTTTCATGTTGCACTGTACTTCTGTGGAACCTGATGAGATAGAATAGTTACCATGTGCGCTTCAAATTAAATAGGTTGGTAAAATGTGTTTTAAAGTGTCCTTCATATTCGATTCCCTCATTTCTAAGTGTTTGGTCGTAAGGAGATGAAATGGCCACAGCATTAAGGAATCCACTGTGCACAGCAAATTGACTCCCCTGTGACGGCTGGGTGCCCAGAACTAGCGCTGTGCTTTAATGTGAAACCACGTACACACACTTATATAAGCCTTCAGGGCACTTTTGAAATATTAAATGAATACTATAGCAACCAGTCAAAATGCTTCATGTTTTGTTTTGCTGTTCTGGAGACCCTCTGTGACCAGTGGTACTGTAGGGGTACTGGCATCTTTCATTTTCTTATGGTGATGCTTTCTGTTTGGCCTAATGAAGAAATCCACTTAGATAAACATGAAAGAAGATATGAGAGTTATTTAAAATGGGCTAAAATAAATGGATAAAACTGTGAGGAATGCTATATGCATACATGGAGTAATGACTCAGCTTTTTATTCCATTTGTGTGTTCCCTGCATTATTCATCGTCACCACACTTCATTTAATCTCTCTTCTCTTTGCTTCCAGTCGAATGATCTATAAAAGTATCATGTGCTGACATCAGTTATATTTTTTCCTCGCCTGCTTCCAGTTTGTTTATTATCTGCAGTTCAAAAGAAGAAACGTTTGGCAAATAAATATCATGGCTGTCTTGAACTTAAGTGGGCGGCACAGCAAAGAGCCATAATGCAACAAGACATTTTAAAAAACCCTTATTCATTGTCAGGGGGCTTTCTCTAGAAATGTCAGGCAAGTGTTTTCCTACACAGTCTTCTTTGTAATATGTGCAAGAGATCAATAAGTGGAACATGAGTACATGCTGTATATTCACTTGGTTTTCTCTTGTTGCCCCGGGCCTCTTGATCTTTCTCCTTCACTTTGTCTAGCTGTCTGAAAGCAAGGCTACTCTTCCTCATCAGTTTTATCGCTTCTCCAAAATTTTTTAAGGGGAGCAACAGTGATCTGCAGACAAGGACAGTCATGTGGACTTAATATTCAGCTAAAAAAAACAACAAAACAAAAAAACAAAAATAAGTTGACTCATCATCTATCTCCTTCCCCTTTCATATATTTTTCGTAAATGTAATATCCATTTTCATTGCTACGCGGATGACACCCAGCTCTACCTCTCCAGTAAACCTAATTCTACACTCCCTTACTCCCTCCTCCCTCACTACCTGCCTTTCCAAAATTAAACCCTGGCTCACTGCCAATTTTCTCAAATTAAACAGTGATAAAACAGAAATTCTTCTTATAGGAACCAAATCAAGTTGACAGTTTTTCTTTCTCCATTGATAACTCCCCTGTGTCCCCCTCCCTTCAAGTTAAGAGTCTGGGTGTCATCCTCGACAGCTCATTATCATTTCACGGCCATATAAACAGCATCACTCATTCCGCATACTTCCATTTACGGAACATTTCTCGTCTCCGCTCTTCCCTCACACCCCGTACTGCCTCTATTCTCATCCACAGTCTCGTCACCTCCCATATTGATTACTGTAATTCACTTCTCTTCAGTCTCCCTCAGAAACATCTCCGTAAGCTTCAAATGGTCCAAAACTCAGCCGCACGCATCATCACTAAGACTCCCTCATTTCACCACATCACCCCCATCCTACAGCAGCTTCACTGGCTCCCAGCTTCTTCTAGAATAGAGTTTAAAATCCTTCTGTAGACTTTCAAGGTCATCCACAACCTCGCCCCCCCTTATCCTTCAGATCTCCTGCACATTGTCCCTCCGTCCCGCTCCCTCAGGTCATCGTCCTCCATCCACCTCACTGTTCCCTCTAGCCGTCTCAGCACCATGGGGAGGATTCAGCCGCTCCGCCCCACATCTCTGGAATTCACTCCCACCTGACATCCATAATATTGACTGTTTACACCTGTTCAAATCGCACCTCAAAACTCACCTGTTCAAGAAGGCATACTCCCGGTAACCACTCTGTCCCATAGTTTTATATTGTATTGTATTTTATTGTATATTATTGTGTTTTATTGCTTGTTGTAGTTTTATTGTCTGTTTTTAATGTACAGTGTCCTTGAGTGTTTTGAAAGGCGCTTTTAAATAAAATGTTTTATTATTATTAAGTTCTTTGTGCAACAAATTCTGGTTAGACTGTAAGAAAAGCTGTGATGCCACAAGCCTGTTAAATATAGCCATTTATCTGCACCTTTTATGTCTGCAAAATGGAGATAAGACACCTGCGTTTAGTAAATCACAAATGGCTTTGATAGTTTTTCTGTTTGTAGTCTTTAAAGGTGCCTAACTGCTTTAATACACAGCAGCAGAAATATCAGTTATTCATCAAAAGTGCTATTTTAAAGAAACAGTACAGTGAGAGTAAATAGTATTGATAATAATCAACCAGAAGTAAAGTACATTTCTGTTAAGTGATTCTGGGAGACAGATTGAGGGCATGATCCAGTTATGTACTATTTTGCTGAGCTTGCCAGTTTAAGACAACTTGGGGGAGAAATGAGGCAAGAACAGAAAAGCAGACAGATGTTGGCTGCCAAGCAACTACAACATGATTAAGGACTCTTTTTCAGGAGAGAAGTTTGCTGTGAGGAATGTAAGAGTCTTGTGGGGTGGGGTTAAAATGTGTCCTGCTGCTGCTCTGATGAAAAACCACAACAAGCTGCCATCATAGACAAGCTGGACACAAAATCAAGAAAACATTTCTACTTGATTTGCAAGTGAATAAACAATAATCTGTACAAATATGGGGCAAGACTTAAATCCAATACCCAATACCACCTTTGTTTTCTCAGAATTAAAACACAAAGGACAATTCTGAAACCCTTTCATTATAAATAAAGGCTGCACGGTGGAGCAGTTGGTTAGCACTGTGGCCTCACAGAAGGTTGCTGGTTCGAGCCTCGGTTGGGGCGTGGGTCAAACCAGAAATCTTTCTGTGTGGAGTTTGCATGTTCTCCCTGTGTTAGTGTGGGTTCTCTCCAGGTACTCCGGCTTCCTCCCACAGTCCAAAGTCATGCACCTTGGGGATAGGCTGATTGGAGAAATTGCCCATAGGAGTGTGTGTGTGTGTTGGCCCTGTGATGGACTGGCGACCTGTCCAGGGTGTACCCCCGCCTCTCGCCCATTGTGAGCTGGGATTGGCTCCAGCCCCCCCGTGAGCCCGTTCAGGGAAAAAGCGGTAGAAAATGGATGGATTATAAATAAAAAAAGCATGTAAGTCCACAATATCCAAATAAACCTATTGCATACCTTGGACCGGAGCTTGTTAGGGGTGGCCGGCCATCAGGTCAATACAAAAGTAGTCTGATAAATTTGAAACCATGAACCTCAAGATGTCCTCCTGGCTTCAGGAGAGGAGCACCAAATTGTTAATTTTAAAACAATAAAAAGACAAACTAACATAGAATAAAGAATTATATAATTCAAGTGAATAAATCAATGTATTAATAAACAAAATAATAAATACACAGATGTCAACATTGGATGTCACTGCTGCATTCATTTCATTTGAAGTTATAAATGACTGAATTCACTTTTATTTAAAGTATACACAGCAAGTCTGTTTAAAACCTGAGATGTACTTTATACAGCAAGATATATATAATTATCTAAAGTGTATGTGAACAATCGAGAACTGTCCTGTGTAGCAGAGAAATTCAACTCCTTCATTTGGTTTATTTCAAAGATCCTAATAACAGTAGCTGTAGTTAAATAATAATAATAATAATAATAATAATAATACATTTTATTTGATAGCGCCTTTCAAGACACCCAAGGACACTTTACAACAGAAAATA
>JBAMHV010000014.1:20171687-20193065 GCA_037177535.1 Pseudomugil gertrudae
ATATCGTGAAAAACTACTGAAAAAAATTTTGCAATACGCTCATCAGAAAAGAAAGTGTCAGTGGGGCCTCCATCAAACATTTGAAGGCAACTCAGGAAAAAATGCTTATGTATTGTTTCTAGCAGTTTGTTTATATAAGTAAGATTATTATTCTGATAATCATTGACAATCTGGTTACAAAAACATTTTATGTTCTGCTTATTGTTAGTACTGATGTTAAATGTTATTGGTATCTGACTCTTTCTTACCAGTCAGTTCCACTGGGTCCAAACTGTAGACAGTCATTCATCTACAGTTGTCCACGAGGGATCCAGGTGGTAGTGTAAATGTATGTCGTCTTTGCTTTGAATAAGCATGTACTTAATGGACTATTGATTTCTGTTCAGGGTATTCTGGGTTCAGGTTTTGCCCTCAAAGTCCAAGAGCAGCACAGGCAGAAACATTTTGAGAAGAGACGAAACCCCGCAGCTGGCCTCATTCAGGTATTTATATATGTAAAATACCTAAATGACACAACTCTATTTATGAATTCAGTTTTCTTTTGTGCTCTTGGTAAAATGCTAAATGCTTAAATGTCCAGGGTGCTTGGAGGTTTTATGCTACCAACCTATCACGTACAGATCTGCTGAGCACCTGGGATTTTTATGAGCAGACAGTGGCTGTACCAATGTACAGGTAGGTGATTTAATTGACTGAATAATGCTGCCGATTTATTCAGCATTTTCAGCAAATACGGTTGTTTTCTCATATCACATTCTGCAAACTTTCTTAAAACTGAAACCAAAGTGGAGCAGAAGACCAGCGTATTCCTGCTGCATCATGTTCCAAACTGTTTTGTTAGAGCAGATCAGCTGTCTGTTGTGTGGTATTACACCTTGTGACTTTTCCCTTTCTGCTTTACAGTAACACAATTTTGAAGAAGATGAAGCTGGAAACTTGGCATTAACACTTAAAGACAAATTTTGCCACTTTGTGAGATTAAATATTTAGCTGTCCAGCTCTTTGAATCAGCAAATACATAGTTTTGCTGGCATTTCATTCTGTAATTAATTAATTAATTAATTTCTGCTTTTTATGGATAGAAGTACAGCTTGCTGGTTGTCTGTTCCACTAGGTGAAGTTTCCTTTCAATCCAGTTGTAATTTGAGTTTAAATGGTGATGAACAGAATAGATTTGTCAAGCTGGATGCTTTAAAGGCTACAAATCAAGTTTGCAGCTTTTAAGTTAGCAAACATCTGAACAGAATGACACAATGTTCTTTAACGTTTCCCAGAATTATTCCACCCCTGAATCAGCTGGACCTGCTAAGAAATCTGAAGGGCAAGTCGTTCAGGTACGAATATAGCAACAGTAGCTACAAAGTTACTGATATGATAAGATGATCGCTTGATGATTGTGATCTATTATTTTGAAGGGGAATGGAAAGAAAAGGCATATTTGACCTGCCTAATAAAAAATGTACACAAGCCAATAAATACTCAAATCTGGGCTAAAATATTGGGCATTGATTGTACACACAATCTTTATTTTAACTTATAAATGCTCATTTTAATAATAAATTATGTTTACTGTCTAGTACTTAGTACTTATAGCAGCCACAGCAGAGCGAGAAAAAGGGTGTGGCAGCCTTAAAGTTAAAGTCATTTATTAGTTAACAAAGAAACAATAAAAGAAAATAACTTAATCTGAAAACCTCAAATGGCCAAAGACTTTGTGACTGGATCAATAACGTGTGATCTTAGTTAAAGTAGCGTTTCCTTTGTGTAGCCTATCCTGGTTTTGGTTTGTTTTGTCTTGTGTTTTCAGGTTGAGTTATCTCAACTGGCTGTAAAACAGGCAATGCTGCCCCCTTCTGGTCATACATATGCACACATTTTTCATATCAGGTTTAAAAAGATAAATATCAATACATACCCATAACTTGGGAATATAGTGGTATAAATGAATTATAACTGTTTATAACATAACTGTAACAGTTTTTCTATTTATTTATTTGTTTGGATTTTCAGATGCATAATTTTTCACCTCTTTATCGGATGTTTCTTTCACTTGTGCCGAAGAACCTCAACTCTAACAACACAGAGTAATATTGATGGGTTTACAGTATGAAATTTGTGTCTTTTGTCCTCACAGGAAGGAATCTCAAACTGAAACCTCTCCCAGGTCTGTGAGCTGATTGCTTTTTTATGTCTACTCATCTTCCTTTGGCTTCTCTTCAATCCTGCTCTTAGCTGCTGCTGAGGCACTCTTGGGGGAGTGTGTGTGTGTGTGTGTGTGTGTGTGTGTGGTACATCTCTGTGCGAGCGATGGTTTGTGGGTTAGGGTGTCAAACATGGACATGACTGTGTGATAAATGCCTCCTTCAAGAATGGCCATGCTGCATTTGCTCACATGCTCAAAGATCAGCTCAGTTTGGCATCACTCCCAACCGGCATCTTTTCTAAGTATTCACCAATAAGCTGTTCTTTGAAACTCTATAGCTTCAGCATCACTTCAAGAAAATTTATTTTGGACACTTGAAGAGCTGTGCTTAATTTTTGATCACACTGTTTTTGACCAAGGAAACATGTGTAATTATTGAAAATGTGGTAACACTTTATCAGAACTGCTCTCTTTACAAACCATTTGAGTATTTTATTATACAATGTTATTCTTGAAACAAACCAAACAAATGTGTTGCATTAAAATTGCAAAAACAGCCAAAGACGTATTAATATGACTGAAAGATACTTTGGAAATGAACTGTAAACTACAGTTAAAATAAAGTGTTACTGGCATCATTGTATGGCACACATTCCTGTTTTCTGTGAATGTATCCACTGCTATTTTATCTTTTTTGTGTCTCCTCTATTGCCCACCACTCCAGTAATGAAAATGCACACAAAGCCAGACTTTGTGGGTGCTGCCCAAGAACTATTAGGTATAGTTGTTGCACAGATACTAACAAATGCACTGCCAGTTTGTGTGTTTCTTTCATCTTCTACTTGTTTTTTCCTTCTTAAAACACAAATGAAATAGAAGAATAACAGAATAAGGACATTTTTTTTTTAGATTTGACTAACTTAACATTTAAAGTACCTCATAGCTGTCACTGATGCACACATGACAAATTACAAGATTGAGGAGCTACTCTGCCTACATGCTTTAATTTTTATTTTCAGACTAGAAGCAGTTACTGTATACAACATCATTTAAGGTCTTGTCACTGTTGATTTATGGTTTCTGTTTAGTCTTTATGCAATTAAGTTGCTTGCTGCCTTCTTTTGCCAAATCAGCCCTTATGAAATTCTGTTCAGCAGGCAAAGTCCATAAAGCTGAGTACCTAACCGTTCTATCTGATGGAGCATACAGTTTGAGGGTGAATTTTTTGCATGAATTGTGTTCATTTTTTTTTGCGTAGAGTGAGACCACAGTTCCTTCTTTTGAGAAGCACAGTGCCACTTTGCTTTCCATGCATGCCTGCTTGTAGCTTCCTGCTGCTTGCCTGAACCACTGAATGCTCTACTATGCTCGTATGTGGACATGGCTCCTTCTGCTGTAGGACATAGCCCTATTTGCGTTTCTTCTAAGGTAAGATGAATCATCACATCAATGCTAAATTGTGCAAATTCCAAAGATTACACAAAAACAAAGATTAATATATTTAAGTATAGTGTATAAAGTGTATAAGGTCATTTACTAAATTAAAGCTGCTGTAAGATGGTCACATAGCTGCGTTGGTTAAGCTGTCCTTCATGTTACCTGCTCTGTGTAGTCGGAAGGCCAGTATAAAGGACAAGGTGTTTCCCAGTCCTTCCAAGACTCCCGTGACAAAGGGGAAGGCCCCCTCTCCGGGGCCGGAGGAGGGAGCTGAGGCAAGCCCTGGCAAGGTTTCCAAGAGCTGGAGCTTTACTGAGAAGAACAAAGTCCAGAAGCATGGCTTCAGAGTCCGAGGCAGCACTTCACGCCAAAACTCAGAGGGTGAGGAAATGCACACAACACAGATTCCAAGTGGTTTAAAAATAAAAAGAATAAGAGCAGAAGTCAGACTTGTATGGAAAATATTTATTTGGCTGAAGAAACTCTGACTTGACAGTTTCAATGTTAAACGATCTGTTGTGTCCTGTACATCGATGGTTGAGGCTGGAAGGTGTCAGAGTTGTCTGATAAACCAACATCCCAAAACAATAAACTGTCTGCCTGGTAAATAGGAAACTACAGTACCTGAAAATAATGGTTTCAGTGTTGCTCTGCTGTTCCCAGTGACTGAAAGCTAATGGTAACCATATATCACAAATCACATACATTTACCAGCAAATCTCTATATTACTATTATATAAAAATATATAGCAGACTAGGCTAATTGCAGTGTTTCTTTAATTCCCGCGCCACACCACAGCAGGCTTTACCATTGCACCACTCTGTATGAGTGCTTTATCTTATATATTTTGCTGTTTTGTTGGTAAATGCCACAATCACGTTTTTTTTTTGGAAAAATGTGACAACATACATGACTAAATTATTAATGAAGCTTTCTACAGCTTTGAATATACTGTATGTGGTATTGATGGGCCTTAAGTAGAATGCTGCGTACCAGCCCCAAAATCACCCCCAGTACACTTTAGGAAGTAGGATGCGTGTTTCTTTGTAAATGTAATAACTTCAGAGAAAGCGAGATGTTATGTAGTTTCACTTGCACCTGTGTGAAAATGTTAAGACAACAGGAACATTTTATTGCCAAACAAAAGTCAATATTTTGCTGCAAACACAAACTCATTTCTTCTTAAATGTTGTGGTGTCGGCTCATCTCTTTCCGCTGGGCAGTACACATGCATCCATATATCATCCAGGCCTCTGTGTCACTGTCGACAAATATATTTGTCTTCTTCACCATTTCTTCGTTTTTTTTAACAACTTAAACCAGTTCTCATTAGCTTTTTCTCTTCTTTCACCTCATCACATGTTAAAGTGCTGATTGAAATGCAGGACGAAGACTTTGGACTGAAGAGTTCTCCAGGTTAGACACGTCATCATGACATGTCTTTAGTTTTGACTGCAAAATATACTATTTAATGTTTAGACATACCCCTTTTCCATATTCTATGAAGCTGTATAGTTTGCCCTTGGTTTGTATAAAGAGAGATCAGACCTTTCAGACATGAACCAGAAACTATTGAATGGATTCCATACATTTCCTTGTTTGGAACCGATTTCTCTGTCATTGCCATCCAGCTAGAATCCATAACAAAACTTTCCCCATGTCTCTCCTCTTTCCCTCTCTCCTTTTGCAGCAATTGAAGGTTTAATAAGTAAGAAATTGGGATACTTTGTTGACTTCTTGAGAGAAATTCTTGAAAGTTTATTTGGCTTTACCCTCATTACAAAACCTGCATGCTCAAATCTGCTGAGACAGCTTCACTTGACATGAACCCTTTTTTTTTTCTTTGTTTCTTAAATGAGCTTTTGTTCTCTGTTGTGTCTGAAGTCTCCAAAGCATGACTATAGCTGGTATCATGCATGAATATTTTAGTTAATTTATATTCATTTGGTTCTTAAAATGTATTGTAATTTTTTATACAGTTTTTTGTACAGAGTAGAGCAAGCTAGCAGTGGGTTCAGGTCAAATGGTGCTAAGGCAGGAAAAACCCAGAGCTGACCCAAGTACACAATGCTCTAAAGCCCTGCTTTTTTTTTTTTAGCCCTGCATGAGAAGATCTCACTTTCCCTACCAGATTATCAGAATTTCTATAATTAAGCCTAGACACTTGTTTGGACAAACCACTGGACAGCCTTGTGGCTAATTGAACAACCCTCTATAATGGTAATTTGTAAATGGTGGTGGGAAGAGAGCACTTACCTGATGTTTCAGTAAAGCTTTATGACATCTGCACTATCCTTCAATTCTGCACCACACAAGTCGTTTCACAAAGCTCGCTCACTGCACTCACAACCTGGCTAAGTGGCTTGAAACCAACTTAATGAAGGGATTTTGAATCGGTAAAGATAAAAGCAACAGCTCCGCTTTGCTTCAGCTGTTGGCACTGGTCATGTGGAAGGAGATTATATATTCTTTAAGTGCTCTTGTCTTTGGTCTCCAGAGGCAAGCCTCCCAGGAGAGGAAATTGGTGATGATAAGAGCTGCCACTGTGAGTTTCTCACCCAAGAACTACCACCTGGATTAAAAGTTACTATCAGGGCAGTCTGGTAAGTATGGACTGCAGATTCATTTGCTTTGTTTATGGTGCAACATTGTATTTAGGTAATATATTCTGACTTTTACCGTTTTCAAATTCATCCCCTGATCTTGCTTTCTCTTCAGTGACAGTAGAGAAAATTGCTTCTTTTGTTACTTTTGACGTTTGTTTGCAACCAGACCTGTCTGACTTGCATTTTTTTAACAAGTACATCTGTAGATTCAGTGGTATTATGTGCCACAGAAATCAGGTAAAAATTATTCAAATTAAATGAAAACTTAGCTATTTTTCTCTAATAATAATAATTAGCATCTAATACCATAAAATACAGTTAAGTGTTCTTATTCCACTTCACAGTTAAGTACGCTGTGGTCAATGATGACATTCAAAACAAGCATCTGATATGAAAAAAAGTTGAAAGCTTCAGTTTTTACTGGTTAGCATGTTTGTTTACTTGTTTGTCTCTCAGAGGGTACCTAAACAGAAAAACGCAACACATTTGCTATTCTGACAAGTCAAAATATTAGCTACAAAGTTCTGTTTAAATACACAGTTCCAGAAAGAGACAATTATGTGTTCACCTCTCCCAGTATCATGAAGTTCCTGGTGTCAAAGAGGAAGTTTAAAGAGAGCTTGCGGCCTTATGATGTCATGGACGTGATCGAACAATACTCTGCAGGTCACCTGGACATGTTGTCACGCATTAAGAATCTACAATCCAGGCAAGTGTCCCTTCATTATTTAAACCAGTTTATGTGAGATGCTCTTATTATTAGCAGGAAAATATTTTTCATAATGGCTCACCTCGAAATAATAGCAGTCATTCACTAACATAGTGGATACACACATGTTGTGATACATGAGTCATTGATTTGCCCGTTTCATCAGTCTAACTACATGTGTTGTATTCAGATCTATTTTGGATCAGTACTTTTTATCTAATATCATAGTATAATTCACCCCTTCACAAATTCATTTGACAAACATTGATGTTTTCTCTATTGTTTTTCCTCCCCATAAATAAGCTCCTTCACATCTAGATGTCCTGAAGGTCGAACATGCAAAAGAAATATATTCCAAGAGATAAAAAAAAACACTTTTCATCCATGAAGCAAGTCAGACTCACTGTTTGTCCTATTTGTATGGAATATATTGAATATTGTTCTCCATAGCTGATGTGATTCCCTCGTTGCTTCACTTTGCATTGCACTCATATCGTCTCTGTGTGCCTTGCCAGGATAGATATGATTGTGGGGCCCCCTCCCCCAACAACACCTCGCCATAAGAAGTCCACTGAAGGTCCTAGGTTAGATTAATGGACTGCACTTTTAAAACGACCATTTGATGAGCATTATTCTCCTTATATCATAGCTCAAATAATGGAGCTGTAACAGTCATATGAAAAATATAATATATCCTCTTGCAATTCAAAGTTTAAATACGTAAGGGCATCATAGAAAGCTCTGGTCCTCATCAGGTTCTGAGATTAGGTGCAAATGTACAAAAAGCATGACATTATAGACTTAATTTATACAACAAAAGCTAAACTTAAAAGTAAAACCTAAGCAGCGTGAACGTCTTCCTGCTTAAGTATAGCAGCAACCAGGTGCTGATTATCAAATGCACATGACAAACATGCCTCATTTAACATGCTATGTGTTACAGTTAGTGACAGTGTGATTAGAAAGAGCAAGAGAAAGTATCAGCTCTCTAACATTATGACAACATTTTTATGTTTTTCCAGTAAAACAGCACATCAACACAAACACCATCGACATCACCAGTATAGATTCAGAGATTCACGATTTGGGCTTGTTCTGCACACCTTGCTGTCACTAAGCAGACTTCTGTTGTATCTCTTCTGTATACCAAAGACGTGAGATGGATAACATCAACAGAAAACAAAAACAAGTTCTATTTTTGCTTCTAATGGTGATTCTATAAGCTATTAAATAACATATTCCACATAATTTTTTTAATGTTTTTGTTGAATAAATAAGGAACAAAACGCCAGGTTTCATTTACTTAATCTTAAAACCTTGAGGATTACATGCATTAAAAAAAAAAACAAGCCCTGATGCATAAAGAGGATGTACTTTTTTCAGAAGACTGTACATGCTACCTTAACATTTTGACTGATGGACCCCTTTTGAGTTCAGGCCACTTAATTTGTCTAAGATAAATGAGAGAAATCAAACCTGAGTATCATGCATAGCATGAAGAAAATCATTTAACAGACTGAATTTTAAGGTTGTTCATTTAATTTATGTGTCAAATCATATTCAGTGTTGTATAGAAAAGACAAAACAAAACAAAATACAACAGAAAAGAAGACAAACATAACTGATCCACTGTGGCTTGTTTACATTTATGAGCCACATCATATGGCTTCACTCAACAGGGGTTTGAAGTGCTAGATGCTTGTTCTCATAATGGAGAAAAAGGAGAGCTTCCCCAGTAGAATGCAATGGAAATGAAGCATGAAGCACCACAAAAGCATGCCAAGTGATGCATTTTGGCCCTGGACAAAATATCCTTCAACTTAGCTTATATTTCTGCTTAATTTTATAATGCATGCCATGACAGCATTCACAAAAAGACAAATAAAAAGCAATGCATTTCATTAGATGCTTACTTCATTGTGTGTAAGCCATCAACCTTTTCATTCAGACATTTGATTGGAGTTTGACAACGCTCACCTCCATAAATGATTTCTAATTTTCCATGTGGAACCAATTCATATTTTGGCATAATAAAATTCTAAAGCTGGAATTCCTTATTTCTCCGACAAAATTAGATTATTCTTTTATCTAAGATTTACTTCTCTCAAATGCTAGAGTTGACCAGATAGTTGGTAAAAGTCCAAAAGGTGAAGGCGAGGCTGCAGAGGACCAGAGCATGATGGGACGTCTCGTTAAAGTTGAAAAACAGGTATGAGCATTACCTCCATGTTATCTTCCAGGTCTGGTAGTGCCAGTAGGCGACATATTTCTGATAAATAGAATATTTAAATGTGGAAGGATTATCCATCTCTGTCTTTATACAGAGACAGTATCTCCTGTTTTTCTCTCATTGTAGGTGCTCTGTATGGACAAGAAACTGGATTTTCTTGTCAACGTCTATGTGCAGCGCATGGGCATTCCTCATTCTGAAACAGAGGCCTTTTTTAATTCCAAAGAGCCGTATCCAGCCCCGCCTTATCATAGCCCAGAGGAGACAAAGGAGAAGGAAGAGGAGGAGATTAAAGAGGAAGAGAAGGTGAAGACTTGCTCAGCACCAGATGTCCCTTGTTCTGATAGCCCATTTGGAAAAATAGATCCTTTGCTTGGTCAGTCTGTGGTAATACCAGCAAGCACTCCATCTGACAGCAACAGCCGTCCTTCTACCTCCTGGAAGCACCAGCTGCAGCACCCCCTCAGCCAACCCGCCTGGGGCAGCAGCATGGCCAATACTCCTTCACCAGTTGGCGGCGACCATTCGCCCACTCTGTTCCGCCTGCCCCCTCCACCTGCTCCAGTATACGACCGATCCTCCTCTGGTCAGGGTGGGAGTGGCAGAGAGAGTGGTTCCCAGAGCAGGAGACGACACAGGAGGCAGAGGTGTCAGCAGGAGGCCACCGCAGTGGAGAGTGACACGTCAGTCTCCATCCCATCTGTTGACCACGAGGAGCTGGAGCGCTCCTTCAGCGGCTTCAGCATCTCTCAGGCCAAAGTGGACTTCTTTGGGCCGTCTTTCTTTACCGGCTCAGGGGGAGGAGCAGGGACTGAAGCTGAAAATGGGACTTTACTCTGTGCCAGGGTCAGGCCTTTCATAGCTGAGGGCGAATCGGACACAGACTCTGACCTGTATGCCCCTTCACCTCTATCCTTCACCGGAGAGGTCTCATGTGGAGAAAGGGGTTTCCCAGGACTCAAATAAGACAGCAAGCATTGCTCTGTCAGGATAGGTTGGTAGTGAGAGAGGCAGGTGCCAACCCGAGACGTATCCTTCAACCTCAAAGCCAAGTGACTTATCAGTGATGACGATGATGCCAAGATTTTTAGTTATGATTCAAACAAAAGCTTCTTCAATACTGAATATTATCAAAATTTTACCTCCTAACAACAGAGGTCTTTCTTTATTACCTTTTAAATAATGTTTGTAATGAAACATTTCAGAGGCAATGGTTACTTAGTTGCTATAGAAACTAAGATTTTCAATGAACATAAGATAGCTATGATTTTCCTAAAACTTTAATTTAAGTTTTTTCTCTTGGAAGTTCAAGTTACAAAAGATAGAACCGAGTGGGTTATGTATAGCACTTTTACATTTAACTAGCACTTTACCGGGTCTGGATTTTAGTTTTGCTTTATTTTCAGTGTTGAGTGATGAAAAAGAGTGGGAGCACTGAGATCTTAGCGTAATGTCTTGAGAACCTCTATACCCTTGATTGACTTGAGATGTTATGATACCAACCTTTAGCAATGAAAATCAGTCAGATTCTTGCAAAGTTTTTTTTAAAAAGCTTGCTTTCCAAATCCTTAATTTAGCCTGTTTAGACAGAAAAACCTCCCTCAAGTATTCTATGTAAGTACTTCCCCATAAATAAACCAGTGAACCTCTTGCATGGCATGTGAAATGGTTGATTTTAGGAGTGGCTTCAGCAGGATTTTAACCAAATAGTGACAAAAAGTCTAAAACTGGGGTTTATTTAATGATATTAAAAAAAGATTATTCTGTAAGGACGCACAGTGTGGTGAATAAAACATCAAAATGTGCATGCGTGACTGGTTTCAAGCAACAGTGTTTTAATGTTTCAAACATGCTATGCCTGAATTCCAATCATGTAAATGCTGCCTGAGCTTGCTTATTTTAGTGCCTGTTTTAGGAGGGTAGGAGTGGGGAAAGGGGCAAAAAAGTATACAATTTATGTATAATTATCAATAAAAACTGCATATGTAAGTAAATATGGATCAGAATTTGACACTTGCTACAGATTTAGTATTGATAATGCATTAAACATTTTTTTTTAAATATTGGATTTAGTAAGTTGTGATTGAAACTCACAGACATGATGATGTTTAGCCGGCAATGCATTCATTGATTCATTTAGAATACATGATGCTGTCAGTCATGCACTGTAATGAGGAAATGCAATAAACAGCAAGCAAGGCAATCAATAACCATCCAAAACACACACATTGCCTTATTTTGACACATAAACACATTTTATATGTCCTTTAATAACTCATTTCACGTTTAAGATTTAATAAAAGCATTATGTAAGAGGATATGTGGCCTAAAAACAATGGTTACACTTTAAGCTGTTGATAATGCTATTATTTTAAGCATGAATGGTTCTTATTGAAACTAACCTCCTCTAATATTTTAACACCATTACCGACTTGATAACTAAAGAAATGTCTATGAGTTGATAGAATTCACATTAATTCTACTGTTTTTCTTAAAAGAAGAGATGAGCCTGCTGGCATGTTTTGTACAACCAGCAGAAAGGACCTGAAAGGAGATTGTTGTTTGACACCATTGTTTTACTTCACTTCCATTTTCTTCAATAAAGAAAAAAAACTTTTTACATCACTAAACGTTATTTGGTTTTATATTTTAGGGGTTCAAGCTTACTACAGACCATGGGACCCTGATCTATGATCTTCTTTCCATTCTTTTTAATGGCTTCAAAGTGGTGCAATATTAACTTAGTGTCACTAGATGGCGATCGACATCTTAATTTTGGAAGGAAATGGCCAGATGGCTGCAACGTCTTTACTGTCTATGTCAGCAAAACCATCACCTGGTTTTATCAAACAACCACTTAAAACCTAGTGGCTATTATCAGTGAAGCTGCAGAGAAGCATTTCCACAGCTAAAGCTTGACCTCAGGTCAGCCATTAAGTTAAGTGTTGCAAAGCCAAGACTTTAGTTTGGAAAAATGACACATATAAGAATCAAGCAGCCCATTAATGAAAGTCAGGAGAGGCGATATAAGGCCCAAGGCTTATTTACTCTCTGCAGCACACAATATGACCACCCCAGGCTTTGAACAAAGAATAAACAACTAACAGATCTGTAATTGAAATTTAATCTATACTGCATTGGAATATGTATATGACGATTAATAACCATCACTAAACAGGAAAGTACAAGCTTGCATCAAGAACAGCTGTGGAATGTTGTAAAACAGGGATTTCTATTAAATGCTCCCTGAAACACAAATATATCACAAATTATCTCAAAAAAGTATTTGTTCCAGCTACAAAGTACAAGTACTGCATTATGAAAACAGATCAGTTTGACTTCTTTTATGTAATACAATTACAGAAATGAAACTCTATTTTGGTCCAGGGTTTACCCCGCCTCTCGCCCGATGTCAGCTGTTCCCCCCCCCCGACCCCGTTCAGGGAGAAGCGGTAGAAAATGGATGGATTGATGGATGGATGGATGGATGGATGGAAACTCTATTTCTTTGTGTGTGCAGCCGCTGCTCTCCTGCATAAGTCTGCTGTTCAGTAATCTGGAGCCTATTGGTGCAAGACATTCATCTAAAGATGAGACATTTGTATTTAAACCGTGTCATTAGATAGAGAAAGATCACTGACCCTTTAGTGATGGATTGCAAGCCTAAACAATCAATAAAACCATTACCAATGTGAAGTCCTGACAAAAGAGGGTCCAAAACAAATGAATTGTTTGCATTTTGGTGCCAAATGTTTCAAAGCTAACAGGAAACCAGTAAAAAGATAGCGATTCAATATCAATATTAAACATTTTTACTCTTCAATATTTTACTTTCAGCTTTTTATTATTAATAAAAAAACTACAGTCCATCTTTTGCATTGATTATATTACACTTACCTGAATGCATTTTTTTTGTTTTGTTTTGTTTTTAAATGAATAAAAAGGAATTTCTGCTTTTACACCTGAGAGGAAGAAATAACTGTGTGTCCTTGAGTCCAGCTGCTTTGTGTACGGCTCCATGGTCTCCTTGCAAACACTTTATGTGTGTACAGTGTTAGGTAACATCAGCAATAAGTCATCAGTGTCCACCAAGGGCAGCCACAGATGACCTCTCTTTCTTTGTCTTTAACACACACTTACATATACATACATGTACAAATATACACACAAATTACTTGTGTGTGCAGGAATCACTAGTTGTGTAAATAGTATTGGCTTACATACATCACAATTTACAGTCATTACACACTCGCTGCATTTTAGACAAAGCCTCTGCAAGATGACAATATGCAATCTGTATTGCTTTACTGTTTCTTAACTGCAATGGATTGCAATTCTGCTAAACCAACAGGATAGTGCTGTGATAGTATACAGCTTTAAATGAATATGATGCCGTACAAGATGGACACATCTTTTAATCCAAGTCTTTTACCTACAGTACGTGCTCAGCTTTGAGGTAAGACCTTCTAATATGTGAAATAATTACTATCATTATAATGTGAGCTTCAGCGTGTCACTATAATTCACATTATTTGTGTGACAGGTTCTTTCAAAGAGATAATTTTTAAAGCTTGCATTAATATTGTTAAAAACTTGAGGGAATCCAGATATTGGATTTTATGAAGAATAATACCCAGAGCTAAATCTTTGAGTACACACAGCTTATCACTCATCTTCAGAAAATTACAGAGATTAATTGATCTTAATTTCATTCAAGCATTTAGCCAAAACCAAGTCATCCCTTTTTCAGGCCTGAGGAAAGATATAACAATTTATTGATGTATAATCGAACTTGACAAATTAGCTTGAAAAACTAGACTGAAAAGTCACTGTGGCTATGTCTACCGATGATGAGCACATAAAATAAAACAGTTTGTATAATTTTATATGACCATCTGTGGCAACATAACAGAATAAATAATAAAACAATTAAAAATGACATTTTCTGCAAAATGTGTTTTCTCCATCCAGCTAGCGTCACATTCCTGAAAAGCACTAACACGTTTTAAAAAAATACAATAAAAACAACATGTAACAGGAAACGGGACATTTTTGCCTGGACATCTGTGATCTGCCTAACTAATTGCCACACCATTAACTAAAAAACTCTGTAGCTCCCAGAGGCATAGTAAATATTCTATTAGCTGATGGGTTTCTACATTGTACTGTATCTAATTATTCTGCCAGGTGTAAAGATGTGATATATAACCTTGTAAAGTCTTTGCATGTTTGTGACTTTACAGCAGGAGAATCTCAAACCAAACCTAACATATAGCTCATTGATCACCTCAACTGGGATGAATTTTTGTCTATTGTTTTCTTTAATTTCTCTTATTTACATTGCATCACATTTGTTATCATATTTACAGAATAATAACTGCAACAATACCAAAGAGAACATTACTTTATAAACCTTAAAACCTTTATTATGAAAGTCCAACTTCTATTAAATGACTTGCTGATATTTGCATTACATTGTACATGCATTCATACAAGACATAACATTAACTAAAAACCCATGAAGGGGAAGCAAAAATATAATGATATTCACAACCTGGCAGAAAAAAAAATGCTGGCAAAACATGTCATGTCCTGTTGACACGGCAAAAATGTCTGTTTAAGAAGGGTCAAATGACTGGCATACATCAAGCAGAGGGAATATCTGATGCACTGCAGAACTGTGTTAACTGGGTTAACAACTGTTCGATGCATTATTAAGAACTGAGAGGATGGAGGGGATCCGTCATCATACAGGAAGTAGTCAGGTTGGAAAAAATCCTGAATGATTGTGATCGGCAATCATTTAAATGTCTGGTGAAACAATAAAAAAACAACAGCAGCGCTCAGAGTTATGTTTAATAGTGAAAATAAGAACATTTCCATGAAGCACAATGTGAAGAGCACTGAAGGAATCAGGACTGAAAAACTGTGTAGCCATGAAAAACCACGATAAACTATCTGGAAAAAAGCCAATTTGCTATGAGCTGGGGGGACTGTTGTTAGTGAGGTCAAAGTACAGCAACATTATGTCATCAAGTAAACCAACTGCCTGCAAATACTGGATGAGCAGGTTATCCCATCAATGAAATTTTATCTTCCCTAATGGCAAGGGCATATTTCACACAAATAACACTATTTTTCTTTGGGCTGAAATTCTGAAACAGTGGTTCAGGGGAGCATGACACACCACTTTTTATTACAGCAGGCGTGAACCTCACTGAGTAGAAGACTTTGCACAGGAGTCTGACTTTCCCATCACCAATACATGACCTTAGTGAAAAACTAATGCAACACTAGATGGAAATAAATTGTGTACACTGCAGAGACTTACCAAACAATACCACAATGCCTGCCCGAATGCCTGCTGTAGTCAAAGTTAAAGGCAGTCCAACAAAATATTAGTGTGAGTAAAATGTTTTTTTGTTGGTCAGATAGTGTAAATGAGTATTTCAGTACCAAATTTGTGGAGAAAGGGAACTTCAACATTCATACATTTTCTATTTAAAATAGAGCATCACTGAAAAGTGCTGACAGGAAAATCGACAGGAAAAAAACAGTAAATTGTTTGACGACTCTGGTACCGCTCCTGCAAAAGAATAAACAAAAAATTACAATGTGTTAGCGACAGATGACAAACCCTGCCATGTTTTTCTCTAATCCTCGGCCTTCTCTCTCTTCTTTCATCCTCAATTAGGAATGTCTGCCTCCACTCTCTGACAGTCGTGACCCTGCTCTACACAGCACACGTGCCTCTTGTTACCTTAATTAGCTCCACAGTGTAAATAGCAGCAGTGTTTGTCCACTACCGGAAAACCCACCTGTTAACAGTGACCCGGCTCCACCCTCTTGGATTAGTGCATCAACTTGAACCTCTTTCACTTTGTTTTCTTCCTTTTCTAATGTCTGCCTTTTGCTTCTGTATCTCTCTCTACTTTGTTTTATGATTCAAGAGTTCTCCACATTCTTGTGTCCTAAAGTAAAGAGATGCTGTGAATTTTGGTTTAGCTGAGGGAAAAAGCTAAACTAATAATCTATTAAGGCATAGTCAGTGTGAGTAGATAAAGACGGTGCTTTAGTCTTAAGACACAAAGCGGTACCACATATTTTATATCCTAATAGTAAAGATGCAAACATAAATAACATTTTGTGAATCTTCATATGTGTGTAATAGTTTTCTGATGATTATAGTTTTATGGAAATCCCATACAACATGTTTTAAAGTTGAGGAAGGAAGCAGAAACAGGTTCTGATCTCCATCAATTTATTTGTTGTCGTTATGTGCTTGTCATTCATAAAGAACATCATTCATGGTGACAGAGGAAAACTGTTCATGTAACTCAGATGTTTTTGAAAAAGGGACCTTGTATAGCTTGGCATATTCTTTCATAAAAAGTGAAAATCTTGATAACAGAAAAGAGATGCGTGATAACTCGTAGGATGCCAGAAATCCTTCATCTTTAACTTGTGGTCGTTTGTTACATTGATGACAAAATTTTTCCCTGTTGAGATGGAAACCAAGGTTAACTTGTTTGTTTCACCAGGAGGAAGCAACTCCTCACAGACATTGGTTACCACACTGGAGCCAAAGGTGTTCCATTCACCTGCTTCAGCAGTTTTCTTAGTACTCATACTCTTTACATTTTTTTGAGATCTTCAGAATGATCCCCTTATGGCCTGATGATACAAATAGTTTCTGAGACATTTTGCATCACTTTATGGCAGAAACTTTACTCAAAACCCTGTTGCTCACCATATGATACATTCTGGTGAATACCAAAAAGCAGTATACACTATGATCATTTTGACCTATTCTATGGTGATAAGTAGTAAATATACAGAAAAAACAAATTGGGTTTTATTTTTCAGATTTGTTGAAGTGTTCTGAGTTTAGATATTGGATGTTTCTGTCCAGTCTGTTTTAATTCAGGCTTTAAGGGGTAAATGATGGTTCAGTCAATGATGTCAACATAGTTTACATTGGAAGGCTTTATTCAAGGCTTTGGAATATGAGCTGCTGACCAAAGTACAGTCATTAGATAGCAACCTTGAGATTGAGAGCAGCAAATTAATGTTGACAGTTCCTCATTTCATACTTAAAGAAGAATAATATCTGATGCCAATCATAATTACGCTGATATTCCTAGAAGCCTCTACATTAATCAAGAATTGGTCAGGGATATGTAAATGAGGTGCTCTGTCAAATTATTTTTTGTTTGACCATATCTACTTTAAGGGAAATTGTGAATTTTGCTACAGTTTTAGAGACCATAGGCTCCTGAGAAGCTAAAACCTAATTATCAGATTCTTAGTCTTAAAACTCTTACTTCAAATTATTTTCTATCTTTGTGTGCTTGTTATAACTCTATGGTTTCAACAAATGTCTGAGGCTGTCTGGAAATGGACAAATATAAAAGCTGACCTTCATCGCTGCCTGATCTGAACAGGTAAATAGATTTGATTGTGACCACCTGATAACTAAGTCAGTCTGACCATAAATATAATTTTCTAAAATGTTTGTGGTTAGTTTATGGACTAATATCAGTATACAAATGTCTAGTAAATATAAATACATAGAAAAATCTGTTTGTGTGTCTCTCTTAGTATGGAAGTTGGATGACAAGCAGCCTCAGAGCAGGTACGAGGTAGCTTACAGTGTTTTCATTCATTAGTATTCAGTGTGAGTAGCAAGGCTGATCACATCGGGGCTTAGAGGGAGGCTTCGGGATGATCTCAGCTTCTGATAGGGTTAGGTTCACCTGTACCTGGTCTGGGGTTCTGTGTAGGTTGCAGTAGTGCTGTTCAGACTGATAGCAACTGCTGACAGCAAGTCTCAGAAGAAGGTCAAGTTTCTTTCTCTTTGGTGGTAGAAAAAGCTTGATACTTTTTGTTTAGTTGTCCAGTTGTGTGATGTGAGGGAATGGCTCATCACTGCTGACTTGACACATTAGGTTTTGTCAACATTATACATAATTATTTTTTCATTTTAATACCTAATTTATTTAAAAGTTGCAAGTTATTGTCTTTGTCATATATAACATATGCTGACTACCTGTCCAGGGTTTACCTGCCTCTTTGCCACTGACTGATGCAGTATGGGAAATGGATGGATTTAACACACGCAAATTATTAACAGAAAGTTGTGGTGGAACTTGTAAGTCTATAGAGAGCAATAGGAAAATTGATAATCAGCATTCAGCCCTGCGTCACATGACAGATTAAAACATATCCAGGTAAACAAAATCTCTCTGAATTCTGTGTGGTTTGCTTCTAACGTGTCTCAGAAAGTTAGAATTACTGGAAACTGCTCAGTTTTCCACCACAGTCTGCAGTATGCAGAGTAAAGTCATATCTTTGTGTAGTAGCAGCAAAGGCTTGTAGGCTTGTCCTTTGGGAGGTAATGGTTGCTTGGTTGAAAACATCCTGCTGGGCTCAGTGGGAGAGGATTTAATCTGCTTGTTTCGGGAGGTGTTTATGTATATAAAATGAATAGAAAATGAATCAAAACAGCACATTTGACTCTCAAACCCTTAAACATTGCATCTTGTATATTAAGAAAAGCTGCACACATTTGAGAGGGGAATGAATAAATAAGTAGCTGTGTTATTATGTTTAGACAAACATTGGCCAAAGTGCTGCACACACATTTAAAACAGTTAGGAACGCATGAAAGAAATAGGAATAAAATAAAAGTGGAATAAAAGAGATACAATAAAAGCAAATAAAACAATAAAAATCAACATCTCAAACTGAGTTAAAAGCCAAAGAGAAGAAATGTGTTTTAGGAGAGGATTTAAAAACAGGAAGTAATTCTGCCAGCCTCTGCCAGCTCATTCCAGAGCTTTGGGGCAATAACTGAAAATCACCTCCCATCTTTCTCTTTGTTTTAGGCATCACCAGGTTGGAAGTAACGACCTTTAAGTATAACGTTGTTACTAACTGTGTTATTTTTATAGTAATGAAGTAATCTAATTAATTTCATTTCCCAACGTTACAACGCTGTTACCATTACTAACAATACAAAGTGCTGCGTTACTATAATTTAAGTGAACACACAGCGTGTCAGGTTTGTTGACAGCCACACATCAGCTGCAGAAGAGCAGGACTCTGTGATGATCGATGACACCGTTGCAAATGCGATGATGATTGGCTGGATGGGCTGGATAGGCGGATACCGTGAGTGCTCTTGTTGATCACTTAAGAGAATCAATATATTAAATTACAGTAATGTTTTTTTTTAGGCATTTAAGCAAAACTTGAGCAGTCACGATAAAACAAGTTGTCCAGTCACAACAGAAATCCTCTTCAACTTGTAGAGTCACCTAAATGTGCATTGACCATAGACTGTATAAAACCATAGGCATTGACGTGGATTGCAGGAACAAGGTTAACTTCAGTTCAAATATAGAGAGGACACCTTAATCATGAAAAAAAGAGTCTTTTATGACTCATATCCACATTTACACATCAATGATAACAGCTCACAGGTAAAATATGCTGCAGAGTCATTTATTTGGCAGAAGTTGGACTGATAATCACAAAATAATTTCTGGTTACATCAGGATAGAAAAAGTAGAGGGATGAAAAATATACAGGGAAAGAAAGTAGTGGTGTCCAGAAAGAGTGAATAGAGAAGGTTTTAATGAGAGTGGATTTGAGATTGATAAAAGAATAAATTAATGTGTAAACAAAATTAAATTTAAGTGCAAATTAAATAAGTGCAACCTGATTGAATGTGTTTGTTCCAACCAGGACATGCACGACCATAAAGCTTTGTCTCAATTTCATTCATCTGCTCCATCACAGACCTGTCCTGCATGCTGCCACACAGCTGCTCACACACACACACACACACACACAGTGTAGCACCTGCTCAACACTTGAAAAAAATAACACCTAGCACCTAGAAGTAAACTATTCGAGTGTTACATGTGACTCAGCAAAGCGGCCCACCAGATTACTTTATCTGAACCTGTAATTGGCTGAAAGTGTGTCATGTTTATAGCTATGATTCCAACCAACTGTTGAGCAAGCGTGTTGATGCAGGGTCACTGAAGGCATGTGAGCAGGTGTGTGGCTGCGTGCAGCCGAGAGGACGGTGAGGTAGCAGATGACAAAACTGAAGCAAAGTTTCATAGTCGTGTTTCTACAGTAACTGGAGCAACCATGGAGATGAACTGTGTGCATGTTGTAACTAAATGTATTCTGTTAAAATTAAATTGTTCTTTGTGTAAAATATTTTCTGTTTCAGGTGAAATGTATGGATGATGGTCGTGATGTGAATGAATGATGGGGAGGTGTAAAAATGAAAGAAATTAGGCTGGAAAGAAAGAGAGAAGAGAAGAGAAGAGAGGGAAAAGTTATTAATTATTCAGTCCATGAGGAAGAGCCAGGAGCCTGCTCCTCTTGCTCATTTCTGTCTCTTCTAAACTTTTTTTTGTAACCAGCGAAAGAAGCCACCCTTTTTTACTCAGGTTCTCTTTTTCTTCCTTTTTCTTTTCTTTCTTTTGTTTTATCTTGTTTTTCTTCTTTTCTTCCTGCAGAGTTTGTTTAGCAGCTTGCAGCTCTGTTTTCCTGCTCCAACTTTTTTCTCTGTTCGTTTAAATCATCGTCTTGTTTAAGGAGAAGCTTCTGACTCTCAGTGATTGTCTTCTTTTCTTCCTCCAGAGTTTTTTCATCACATTGGACTAAATAAACACACAAAACACAGGGATCCAAAACATTTTTAAATGTACAAAAATGCAAAAACTAATTCTTTACACTGTTTATGTTATTGTAACAATCTGACTAATTATTGTTTGAGATACACTCCTTTTTAGGAGGAGAGTACAAAGGTATTTTATGATTTTTATCTGACACTCAAAGCAACTGAAATTACAATACATAGATTTCTTTATTTATTTATTTCATTTTATTTATTTTACTGTGGTTTCATTTAAAGATGTATTTTTAGGAGCTTTAGGAACTTAATCAGAAACCTATTGTAACAATAAATGTTTGAATAAAAACAAATTTAGATTCAACGTGTTTATTACCTTGTCAAAGAGGTTGCTATTGCTGATACTGGATTCTGGATCACTTTTTTCAGTAACTTTCCAGTGAGATTCCAAAGTAGCCTTTTCAAACTGGATGTACCGACACTACTTTATACTGAGTGAAATTAAAGGCAAGAACGTTTATTCAATTCAATTCAACTTTATTTGTATAGCGCCACTTCATGACAGTGTCATCTCAGGGCGCTTCACATCTTATTTC
>JBAMHV010000014.1:20193165-20212517 GCA_037177535.1 Pseudomugil gertrudae
GGTGTTCAAAGGAATTATAACTAACCTTATGTCTAGGATTAATTAATAGCTCTGATTTAAAGATAGCTGCCACACCTTATGTTACATGTACCTTCAGGAAAAAGATTTTATCCACGTCTGTCTCAAGCAACTCAAACCTTATGAAGCACCTCCGAACAAAACACTTGTTGCTGCCATAAACCCAAGGCTAGATGCAGGTCATGGTTAGATGTGCCTTTCTTATTACCCAAGTTTCAATCTGTGTGTATAGGTTTTGTACTTGTACTCTGTACTAATACAAATGGAATTTTTTTTCAATACTTATTTTTTGGATATTTTATTTCTATGTATATGGGTGGCTGCAATCTTTTATAAGTACTTATCTAGTTTTGTTTTTGTTTTTATTAATCATTTGGTTACTATAGACACATTTGATCTTATATAGGATCTTATATAGATTATATGTAATAGCACATTGGAACAATATAGTCAGTTACTTTTCCGGGTAACTAATTACTTTTGCTGCATGGTAACTGAGTTACTAACTCAATTACTTTTTGGGAAAAGTAATTTGTAACTATATTTAATTACTTTTTAAAAGTAATATACCCAACACTGGGCACCACCAATAAGGACTGATCTGCCGACCTGAGAGCATGTGAGGAGTGTAGGGCTGAATCAGGCCGGACAGATGCCATGAATGCATTTAAAAAGAAATAAAAAAATTTAAAATAAATCCTAAAACGCACAGGGAGCCAGTGAAGTGAGGCTAGAGTCAGAGTGATGTGCTGTTTGGCCCCAGTTAAAAGCAGCAGCATTCTGCACCAGCTGCAGATGGGACAGAGACATCTGACTCAGCCCGGTGAAAAGTGCATTACAGTTGTCTAAACGAGTGAAGATAAAAGAATGGAGGAAAATCTCAAGGTGATGTCTGGGAAGAAATGGCTTGACCTTGGATATCTGTCTCAAATGATAAAAACAGAACTTGATCACAGATTTAATCTGAGCATCAAGTTTCAGGTCACTGTCCGGTTTTACTCCCAGCTGTGTGTCACACGTACTGGGTAAGAGGACCAAGATGCTTTGAAGCCATCACTAAGGCCAAACATCTCAGTCTTTTTGTCATTTAAAAGTAGAAAGTTATTTCACATCCATGCCTTTTGTAGCTGTTTAGTAAAATTAAGTAACTAAAAATATTAAAGGTTTAAGAAGAAAACAGGTTTTAGACTTATAATGACCATGTCTCAGTGGTTTTTTGTTGTTGCTTAACACATGCTGTGCAGATATTTACTATTCTTATAGTGAATCTATGTAGTTTTAACAGTTTGAGATTAGACTGAAAAATAAAAGAAAATGAGTGAAGTAAAAACAAAGCAGTATGAGGTAAATGACCTCCAAGCAAATGTGGAATCTTGTTCTTCCTCTTGTATCTGATTGGAAGTAGTTTGATGATTTATTAATGACCAGATTAGCGTTTTGATGATATACCGGTGCTGATAAACAGCTTTTCAGAAGTGAAAATGTGTGTTTTGTGGTGACCTGGCCAGATTTTGTGATAAAAGGTGGAAAAAAGGCATAATCGGATTATGTTCCACACAATCACACAATGATTTAAATAAACTTCAAAACTCACAAAGTCAATGAATTTGGGTACTTCTGAAGCATTTGTAGTCTGAATGGAAAAGGTAAAATCTGACTGGAGAAATGAGGGCTTTTGTGAGGAAGCACTTTTTATTTCATTGTAATTTTTCCGATTGTCACAAGTGGAAATGAGAAGTGGAAAGGTCGGAGAACAAGTCAGCATTTTTACAGAAGAAATGTGCTGCTAAGATAAAGTAGATCAGGTTATATGAGATGAAACAAGGCAGAAAAGATGTGAAGACTTTGAAAAGGGGAGGGTGAAGGTCATTAAATGCTTCTAGTATATTAAGTAGATAAGTGCTTATTCAGCTGATAGTAGCACATGGAAATGACATAAGGGTTGCTGCTGAGGTATGTTCAGACAGAACTTGAGGTAGGGTTTAAAAATGGTGGCTTATCAGGTTATTGGGGGAACAAAAACTATTTTTATGAGCTTAAAATGAGAATAGTGTGAGGCTGAGCTAGCAAACAAAACGTTTCATACAAGTGGATATAAACAGCAAAGACTGCCCAGCTAACTGAAGTTTTACCTTCAGTCTGGACAGTTTTAACAAAATCAGTGCTGCAAAATGTAAGAAAAGCAGTGAATCATTAGGAGCTCTTTATGAAAGACAAACTGAGAAAATGATCAACAAAAACAACACAGCAGTAATAAGTATTAGCTGAAACTAGCCAACTATAGCTATTGGTGATAAAATCAGCAGGATAATAAATACACGTATCTCCTTCTGCTAAATAAAATAATTTCCACTATTTCATTTAATTTAATCTATGTTGGTGAATGAGTGTCAGTGTGTGTGGGTGTGCCATGGGAGAAGGGAGATGAGGCTAACTTCACACAAAAGTACACGTGACCACTTTCAGCAGAAAGGTGACAAGTTATTTGACTCTCTTTGAGCAAATATTGCAACAAACAACATCGTCTAGCAAGTCAACACAGTTAATAATAATAAAAAAATGTCTTACTGATGTTTTGATAACCTAACCCCTAAGTCAAAGATGTGAGAAAGAACAGTCATGCCATGCTAGACAAAGATTATTAATATTTGATTATGTTTAGGGCCCTGGATGGACTGGCGACCTGTCCAGGGTGTACCCCGCCTCTCAGCTGTTGTGAGCTGGGATTGGCTCCAGCACCCCCACAACCCCGTTCAGGGAAAAAGCAGTAGAAAATGGATGGATGGATGGATGGATTATGTTTAGATATACACAGTTGGCTTTCTGACATGCTTGTTTTGAATCAAACTATTTCTAGTCGTATATCCTTTACTAAATAGTTGGGCTGCACAATTGTGACCAAAATTAAACAATTATCACAATTATTTTGATCAATATTGTAATCACGATTACCGGTATGAATCATGCTCATTCATCATAAAACATGTATTTTTATTGCACTAGTTCTAAACAAGGCCCTGGATGGACTGGCGACCTGTCCAGGGTGTACCCCGCCTCTCGCCCATTGACAGCTGGGATTGGTTCCAGCCCCCCCGCGACTCCGCTCTGGGATTAAGCGGTAGAAAATGGATTGATGGATGGATAGTTCTAAACAATCTATGTGGCAACAACTTTTAATGAAAAATGAAACATCAAATTTAAAGAGATGCAAAATAATGCAAAAAAGAAATTGACACATTTTTGAAAACTTAAACATATTTACTGATTGTGTTATTGCAGACTGCAAACTCAAAGTGCAACTTAATGGAAACAATTGTAGCTTATACAGAAAATCCCCCCCAGCTCCCAGACATTAAGCCTACATATATAACAGCACCAGTCATACGTTTGGACACACTTTTCCATTTAATAAAATAGGAAAGTGTGTCCCTGTATGCATCAGTATGTGTTGCATCCTCAATTTTGTGGCACATTGATACCTTGATCTTCATCAATAAATACAAGCAGCCAGATAATAAACTTCATCTGTGTTTCTAATTATGCCAGAAATTAATTTTAATGTCATAATAACAATATGCATATAAAAACAACTGTGTTTTTCATACTGCATTACTTTATTATTCCAATTAGAGCAGGGATGGGCAACTCCAGTCCTCGGGGGCAACAGTGTTATGACTTTCTGCTGCAAAGCACCTGACACACATCAGATATAATTAGCAGACTTGTCATTACTGATAAAGTGCTCTCTTGTATAAATTAGCTGTATGGTACAGGACATTAACATACACTTCATGTTATATACATACTTAACAGGCTAAATTAGGTTTTGACACCATCTTATACTAGATTAAATGGAAACAGACAATACCTGTTTTGAAGATTTGGAAGAATAATTAACATTGTGTCTCGGCACTTTTCAAGGTCTGCAGTGATTAAAGTGGAGCTGTTCCAAGTTCTTGGCTCACAATCAAATGGAGAATAAATAAAACTTAGCTCATAAATGGGATGGCATCAAAGTTCAGTCTTGTGGACAGAAACTGAAAAACTCTAAAGTATAAAGTTAACACAATGTTTCACAACATGCCCCTCTGTAAAACAAAACAGCAAAAAGCCTAATTTTTTTAAAAAAAAAATACTTACATGTTCCAACAAGAACTTTATCTATACTGGTGACTTATATCTGGAGATTTTCAGGGATTCGTGGGCCAAACAGTTAGTTCAAACATCTGGTAAAAATTAAAGTGACTCTCAAAGCTGGAGATAAGTCAGCTGTAGATCTTTGCCGCTAAACACACATACATTTCTGTGCTCCAAAGGAATTATTAAAATCTTTGCAAGAAAATACAACAAATAAAATATAACTCTATGAACTTTAGGAATATCTCCCAGGAAAAAACTGTGTGTTGTTATGTGTGCCTCAAACCTCAGTGGGTGGTAAGAAACTACATAATGGGGAACATCAGGAAGTCTTTTTCAAGCTCTGCAGCACAATTATCGCTCATCTATCTTTGATATCTTATCCATTTTCTCCAACTTCACCAAGGAGACGTACTCACCTTTCAATTATTATCACAGCTGGGGCATAAATGGAATCAGATCTGCTGCCCTTCAAACACAACTGATGTGGATAAAAAAAAAAACATTTTAAATGAAAGAAATAAAAGTTATGTTTTGTACCCTCAGCAGGGATCAGATATTTACAGGTTGAAATGCAGTGTGTCTCTGCAGTGAATATAAATAAATGCTTAAATGATGTATTTTCTAATACCATCAGCAGCTCATTCCCATATTTTCTTTTTGTTTTTAGTAACTGATTCTTTCATCATGTGAGTTTCTACATTTTCAATACTGTTTAGTCAAAAAGTTAACTTTAACTTGCTCTTTCTCTGCTGGATACTCTCTATTACAAACAAAAGCAAAAAATGAAAACACAACCAGATAATGTATAACATTTCCACTACCAGTCAAAAGTTAGAACACACATTCCTATTTTATTTAATGAGAAAGTGGGTTCAGACTTGTTTAAAAGTATTGTTTATCTGGTCCTGTGGTCTGGAGCTAAGTGACAATCGACAACTATAGTGCTAAGCTGAGCTGTAAATTAAATTGTGCAATGGTAGCATCTTGGTTGTGAATACATTGATTCAGGATCATAAATCTAGTTTATGAGATGGCTCTTGTTGCTAATGCAGCAGCAAGGGCATATACCTTCAGGTTTCAGGGTAAATCTGCCATTTGGCTGCTTACAGATATGCAGTAATCTGATAGGATTGTAGCATATTTGTGATGCCTTTATGCCACACTTTGATCTATTGATTCAATATTGGTTTTCTTTGGGTCACTGAGTGTTAACCTCGTTGACTGGATGGTATGTTGGACCAGAATATTTGATAAAATCCATCTATATTATTCAAGGCATGTATTTCTAATAATGCTCCATAAAACTTCATTTTCTCACCTCACACACAATATAGTGAATTTATAAACTTTTGGGCTTGAAGTTGGCCCCTCTGGGAGGTAGTAAAGCCGAACACAGCTTTGACTTTAGTTTGGACACCATTAAAACAACTTCCATTAAATTAAAAGTGTCACTGGATAAGAGCCTGACAGCACGAGTGCCCAAGACTCATCAATTGAATTAAAAGGTGTGTGAAGACCAAGGGCTTTGGCTGGGGAGGATTTTAAATTAAATGCATCACAGAATAACTTTGCATGAATAAAAATACTCTGATTGCAAATAACTCATTTCCACTGGTATCGGACATGGGATGGAATTATTGCATGTACTTGTAATGTGGCCACTCCTCACTACATGCTTCTTTTACTCAGGGGAGCAAACACTAGCACTCATTCCATAGAGGGTTTGTTAAGGTATTGATGAGAGCCCACCCCCACTAGACTTAGGATGGTAACCTTAACATCATGGGAACAGGATTAGTCACTCAAGCTGCACTTAAGAATTCCCCATTTAATTAAAGCTATCAAATGGGATGCTCTTGTGCAATCCGTAGGCATTAGTCAGTCTTATCACAACTGGCAAATTAAAGAAGGGCTTGAAGGAGTGGCATCAAAGGTTGGTTTGAGTAAATTTGATTTTGTTTATTTGTTAACAAAATGAATTATTCTTATATTTTGGTAGAGAAAATCTGTTTCATCTGCAGATTGTCCATGTGTCCAGACTTGTGTTTTGAATTGGTGTCTTAACTGTGTGACATCTTCTAAATCACGACGTTACACTGCCTTTGACAATGTTGCCTGGCAACTGTGGTGACTTAAGAATAACAAACACCAAACATATTTCTTCAGTAATACCTTGACTAAGAGAGACAATTGTTGAGATAGATAAAGAACAGAAAAAAAGAAAAAGTAAACATTTGTGCTATCACTGTTAGCCCTAAATATAATAACAACAACAACAATAATAATAATAATATACTATATATATTAATATTGTAATTTATTAAGTATTACATAAGCAGCATGAGTAAATCACATCTACAAATTACTTATTTATTTAATTTAATTGATTATTACTGATTTAAAACAATGATTTTATTTATTTTAAACATCTTAAATAAATATAGAAAAATATTTTTCTGTGAAATGAAATGCATAATCTAAAAGATGAAGGTCTTTAGGAAAAACTAATTATTTTGCATGTTTTTAGTTATTCAGCACAAAAAACAATATTTCATTATACTTAATTGGGACTAAATATTACAAGATAATACAACTAAATTGGGTTTACGGTATGTTAGTAGCTTAATTTTCTAAGTATGTACTGATGCATATAAAGAAACTATCAATTTTATTTTAAAATGTCTTTTTCAGGTTGGGTCTGTGCAATAAAAATCAAATTTGGCAAGTTTTTATAGAATGGTCCAAATGGTGGCCTTTATATTGAAAAACATAATAAATTAACAATGAAATTCATAAAAAAATTTGCTGCAAAAACTTTTAAGAAAAACATCAGAAAACATACTTTACTTCCACTATCTTTTGAAAAGGATACAGCTGAGTGCAGCAAAAACACTAACTCCAAGCTGCATCCTCTTAACTTACCTGTGGTACGTCACTTGGGATTTAGAGTGCTGAGGTCTTAGTAAGAGGAAGGACATTTTTCCCTGTTTACTTGCAGTTTTTTAGTCAGTTGTTTCACAAGGACTGCACTAGCTCAATGTCGTTCCAATGGGAATAATCCTTATAAATAAAAGATCTTTATGGAACAAACAACACAAAACCTTGCATGACAGTTTCTCCAATATTTCATGACAGAAAACGTGGAAAGGAAAACCCTAGGGCCCAAACTGTGGGCAGTTCAGTCCCCACTAAACGTAGCTCAGTGGCTCCTAAGAAAAGAACTATGCCAGATTCTGCTCTACTATACAAACTGCAAGTATGCAGAAGGAAATTATAAACCTTTCAATGTTTGATCATGAAAGCATATCTTTCTTTGACACCTAGGTTTAATGATGAGGCAAAACTGAAGGTCACATCTGTGTATGATGTGCTTGCCAAACTAGTTTTTTTAAATCCTAGAATACTAAGTTATTTAAGACTCTGTTTATTTATTTATGATCAAGAACAAATAAATTACATGCTGGACTGCAACTGTGTAGTTAAGTCTAAAGTGAAGTTCACAGTGGTACTAACTCTCATTTTACATGCGGTTATTTTCATTTTGATTGGTTTTTCCCACCATGCTTGAAATATATTTAATCTAAAGAAGTCCAGTTCAGGTTATTTCACCTCTGATACTGAGACGGGAAACCGATTCAATAAAGAATAGTAAAAATAAACATTTTAACTGTGAAAGAACTCCTTGTATTTGTATTAGCAATGTGAATTTGAATTGAGGTCAATACAATACACAATTTAGACCACCATGAGAAAATCCTATTTATAACTAAAAATACAGACTATAATAACAAAATGATACGAGTCTCTCCAGCTCCATATGACTGAACTATACTACCTTTCTTGCAGGATATTTATCCATGAAGGAAGAGACTCGGGTATGACCACTTTCGGCAATCAGCTTCAAGAACATGAACAAATTAATAAGATTTAACATTGAACATATAAAGCAATGTTCTCCTTTCCCAGCTAATACGGGCATCCCTCTCCCATCCCAGGATGCACCAGATGCATGTTTGTGGTTTCATGAAAAATCCTCCATTAAGGTTGTTTTCACATTTGTCAAATGAGGGTTCAGAGAAAGACCTCAAATTTGGTTGCAAACTCAATGAGGCAGTGGCAGGCCACCCTAGAGGCCAACTCTTAGTCCTTTGCACAAGTTGCCATGTCCTCGCTGCTGTTCTGCATAAGTCTTAACCTTCTCAGCCAATTAATCTACAAGACTGGCTGTGGATACATTCTCAGGAATGGGGTCTCCATCAGTCACCTACTCTACATGGATGGCGTCAAGCTGTACCCGAGGAGTGAGCGACTCACTGATCCACACCACCAGGATCTACAGGGACATTGGATGTCATTCAGATTGGAGAAATGTGAGTGAATGGTAACCAAGACAGGAAGATAGTTCATGGATAGTTTATGGAAGGCAATGCACCCCCAGGAGGCAGGATAACAGATGTGGAGCAAAGCTACATGTACCTTTCCATACCACAAGCAAATAGCAACTGCAAAGAGTATAGCCAAATACTTGCAATGGATAAGGCAAGTACTGAGAAGTCAGCTCAATAGCAAGGATAAGATCCAGGCCAATAACTGCAATGCCCTGCCAGTAATCAGACACCCTGTTGGGATAAAAAGCTGCCCAAAGGAGGAAGTTCAGATCACCACGCATGGGGGCTTCCACTCATTCTGAACTAAAGAAGAGCACAGAGGTGCTGATCATGACAGCAAGGATCAAGCCTTGAGTGCTAGGGCCATCAAGACTCAGATCTACCATGCCAGGCAGGACTCCAGGACTCTGTACAAAGAAAGAAATGGGTGAGAAAGGAGTTTTTATATATAAGCAATGAGCTATGTGGTGTAACTACAGCAAGCTTTTCTGAAATAGCTGAGAGAAAGCAGCGAGAGAAAACTTATGATATATTTTTTCAGGGCATGGGAGGAAAAAGTTGCGGTATGCCTATTTTGTCTTTTTTTTCAGCTTTTAACCAAAAGTCCAGGCAGAGAAGACTCCAAGGACTGGAGAGAGCAAGATCCTTTAGCAAGATATCATCACACCCTGGAGCTACATCAGATCAAGTGAAGTAAGCTACTCATGCTGCTTGGCTCTTCTAATGTCTGAAGACATATTTATCTTATTTCATAGTGCATTTTGAGAAATTGTTGAACTTTACTGCACCTTTTCAAAAAGTGTGTTTTGTTTTCATTAAATGATTTTTGTACTGATAATTATCTGTATTATTGTGCATAAAATTGGATGCTCTGTCATTATTGGAACTTGCCTCTCTGGTTAAATTAGCCAGAATCTACTGTATGTTCCTAACATGCTGTATTTCATAGCATTCATGACTTCTTTTAGGGAAAAAATTTTTAAAAATGCACTGAAAATATCAAGTAACTTAGCTATACATTTTCACCTTTTCTTAGATGACTGTCTCAGTTCAGCCTTATGTGAAACTGCTCTTCTTCACTGCTGTGTAGTGTTCCATGTCTAATAACTCGTGGTGCAAACAGTCCATTTGTATGCAAATGATTCATTAATTGGGCATGTACATCCATTCATATGTTGAGCTAGCAGGGGAAATAGGCTCACCCACTTGTGGACTATTTCACAATGAAAGAGATTCCTAAAGTATGAATCTGTGAGATCTGTATGAACCATACAGATCATGTCTCTGTGCAGTTGTCATGCCACATTGGATAGATAAATGCTTACAGCTCAAAACATATTGTTTGAATATTGTACACTATTTTTTTATGTATGCAGGCTGTTGCTGCAGGATTTCCCCCATATTTTGTTTTTATTTGTTGTTTTTCAACAGCTTTATATATAATGAAATAGGACACTAAGGCTGCATTTTGAGCAATATTGCAATACAAATAATGATCATGAAATAAAACTTTTTCTGGTTGCATGCATCAGAAATTTTTTAAATGAAAATATCACCCAATTGACATAAACTAGAACTGTTTTCAATAGTGTTGTGTTTTCTTTTCAGCATCTGGTTATTGGAGGATATTCATAGTGTTTGATTATATTAGTAGTAGCGTAGACATTGATACGTTCTTGAAACAGATCGAGTAAACACAGATAAAAGCACACAAACATACAAAAGCAAACATGTGTCACTTTCCTGGTCATCCTTGTGCTGAGAGGATGACAGCAGGTAGATTCTGAGTGACATATTGAGATGAATGCTGTTCCAAACAGGGACAAAAGAGGTGGAAGCTTGGAAGGAAAATGGGGAAACAAAACAAAAGAACAAAAGTGGGTAAAAATGTTTTTAAAAAAGTAAAAAAAATAACATGGGCACAGCTATCCAAAATCCAAGCATTTTTTTCTAAGAATAATCTGTAATTTAAACAGATCCAAGTGACAACACAAAGTTTGTGAACAGACTATGCTCAAAGCTTCAAAGAATAGAAAATGTTTTATTTAGTTTTTAGTTGTCCAAAGTGAAATAGTTTTCATCATCTCCTGCTTTATATGTAATACAGGTGGAATAATAAACCAAAGAGTTTTTAGATAACTACATGCTTTGCAAAACTGAGTCTGTGCTTTGTTGATTTAAAACCTCAGTCAATTGTTAAATAAAATGGGTTTGTAAACTACAAAAAACAAGCTTGGCTGTTGACATCCCAAAAAGCTGAGCAGTGCAAATCCTTTCTTGCTTCTTGCCAATCTCTGAGGAGTTTTACTTCCTGGAGTTAGGTAGCCTCTTCCCTCTCCTTACATTGAGCAGTGACTTCTCCAGCTGCTGAGCACATATTTCAGTTGCATGTTTGGTAATGTATGGGTTGTTAAATATGATTATTTTCCAGGTTTTAGACGGGGCGTAGAAGTGATTTTAACACGTGGTGATTTCATTAGATGTGCAGCACCTGCAATGCTACAGATTTCACAATGCAGCAAGAGACAAAGTTCTCTCAAACTGAAATCAATACTAACATCCACTATGGATGCTGACCAGTGTAGGAAGAGCAAAAGCGGATTAAAAAAACTTGTATTTCTCAACGGCCAGAGGACTCGCGGTTGCTCTGACACACACGACAATCTTCACACTTTAAGATATTAGGAATTTAGATGTCCTTGAGTCTGTTGGGAGTCTGGAAAACTTTAACTAAAATGTTTTCTTTTGTATATTTCCTATTATTGTAGATGAGCACTGCAAACTAAGATGCAAAATTTGATTGAAGGTTATGTTCTTACCTGCACCACAGTGTGTATTTTATTAATAAGGCAGGCAGAAGTCAGCACCCGAAGCTTTAAAAAAACAAGCTAAAACTCTCTAAAGCATGGGAATTTTTCATTCTGAACTTCAGTGTCTTCGTCAAAGTGCTGAAGTGCACGGATTGCAAATCATAAATATCATAGATTTTATACTCTCAACTTGACTCAATTTTATTTATATAGTACAAGTGGAGCTCTGAATGGACAGTCAAGAATTATAAATATAAAATTGAAGTTTAAAGGATAAATAAGTTGGGAAAGTATTGAACGGAAGGGAGATAAAATCTAGCTCGTAGTTATAGGTATAATTATTTAAAACCCTTTTGCCACATCGTTCAGCTCCAAATACAAATATTTCACCTGCACTGTATTCATGCTTGTAAATAAATATTAACAAAGAAATCTTGGTCTTTGAAAACATTTATAATAGGCAAGAAAAATACAATTAATAACAGATAAATATTATGGAGGCTGGATTTCAGCTCATTGACCAATATCCCAGTTACTGTTTTTCCAACTCTTAAGTTCCAATACCGTTATCAGCCGATATCGACCATTTCCAGACTTCTTATGTCACAAGTGGTTTGATGATGTCACAGCCACAGGATTTATTGCAAGCTGTGCCAAGCAAACAAACAAACAAATAAACAAATTTGGACATGACATCTCTCATATTTGTCATTTGAGTTAGAGGACACTTTATTGAAGAGTTTGATATATAATATAAACATATTGTGTAAATGTTGTCCTTACAAAAAGTAACACCCAATACCGATTTTTTTCTGATATCACATTTTAATGCCAATATTGATATGCCAATAATATCAAAGATCTCAAATAAATAACATACACATATACCGTACAATTGATTCCCAGTTGCAACATTTTAAAGCTTCTCTACTGGCCAAAAAAATAAGACAAAACTAAAATTCCCAGAGGAGTATATTGCTGTTGCTATGCAGCGTGCTGAAAAATGCAGCAAAGCATGGTTGCCAACATTACCTCTTATAATACTGTCATTGATGGACTGCCACTGCAAAAATACAAAAAAGAAAAGAAAATGCATGACTAATAGAAAACAGTAGGATAGAGAAGATGGGCCAGGGGCCACCAGTCATAGAAGTCATTCATGTTGTGTCAAGTTGTCAAGTGGATTGGTGATGGATGAGTGAGGGTCTTGCTACATGTTTTGGACATTCAAAGCTACTCGGGATCCTGGTGTCACCATGTGTGGTGTTCACTACAGCTAAGACAAATTACTCTCAATATGCATTGGACAGTCCCCCTAATTCACTTGACATTTTAGAGATATCTTGTTAATTCCATCCTGTCTCCCCCATGAAGAACATTCATATGCAGCAATCCTGCAGGGTTCATTCACACTCAGCAGAGATTTTTAGCATGTTTGCAACATATAGTGTAGCTTGAATTGTGGTTCATTGTATGGTGGTTTATGTTTGAACGTAGATGTGAAAACAACATTTCAAGAGTTTTAAGATGGTGTCCTACAAAGCAATATGTATACAACCAACAATTTGAGAAGCATTGCTTTTTATTTAGTTTGAAATCATTTGAATTTATCCAATCTTTATACTGATAAAATTTCTGCTGGTTAAGACCAACATTAATCCTGAAGGCCAGTGAGTGCTCTTGTAATTTGAAGTGTGCTTTGTTTTTTGTTATGATGAAACACAGCAGAATAAGATCTTAAGTACAGCTTTCTAAAGAATCAAACTAAAATACTAGTCTATCAGCGATCTTCAGAAATTAAAATTAATTCTCCCCTTATACAATTATAAGGGAATCATTTTTTCTCGTATAAAATATAATACATCTAATTTTCTATTAACTCTGTGTATCTCTAAATATGTCTAAATATCTTTTGAGGACTTATTTTTATCAACTAATTTTTATCACGAGTTGATCATAACATTTTCTTATATCTGTCCTAGTTGTCTTCTTTCGTCGACAATTTGTCTTATTTATTTGTTTGGTTTTATTGAATTACTATTTTTAAATGTGTTTTTGCTTGTAAAGCTGTTTCTGCTGCACAATCTGTTGGAATCGTGTTAAAAAAACTTGACCTTGACTAAATCCATAATGTTTATATCAAGCTGTGATGATAACGCCTATATTCCCAATTTATACCACTACAGTCTTTTGGGGCTCAAAACTATCAGTTTTTGGATTATTTCTGGTTTTGAGTTTGTCTGTAGCTTTCAGTTTTCACTGACCCACCAGGTCTTTTTCTATGTCATTTGTCATTTATGCCATTTGTTTCCTTTTTAGTTGCTTGCTTTTGCATTTCCTGCTACATGAACCCTCTCATCTGGTTGTATTGCATAGCTTCATATTTCACTTCATAAATAAACTGTGTGCAAATATTTTATATGAATATTAGCAAGAAAAGAATTGATAGAAAGATAGAAGGATTAATATTCTTCAATCCTCTTCTTCTAATATTATTTTATTGTAATATTAATTATTCTTTTTTTTCTATTTATAGTTGAAAAGACTAGAAGTTACATATACAAAAACTATATATCTAAATCTAATTATGAAATAAGAACAAAGGGGAATAATTGGATACCAGTGGAAAGAAAGGACACTGGCATTATACTTTTAGTCACTTGGGACTATGATTGTTTTTTATATTTAACAATTTGTGCATGCAGTTGTTTTCATGTTAAGTAAAAATGTACTAAATGCGAATCTTGAGGGAAATGACAGTTTTCACCATTTACAGTAAGTTATTTTTATCATTAAACCATCCTACTGTTGCATACTGTATGTTTATATCAATTTCAGTAAAGCAGAAATAAATAAACAATGTAACTTTTGAGAACAGGTGAATTTGTGCTCCTGAAACTGTTTCCCTGAGGAGCTTCTTCAGCTGTTTTTTAACCAATGCTGCTGACACACCGGGGACTTCACACCATACTCCCCCACATACAACACCATTTTCCAAACACATCCCCCACACATTTCACTTTCCGCCTCTATACCACCGCAAAGATGCATGGAGCAAATATGTCTGGTTGCTTATATAGTCTGAGAACATGATATCGCAAGCGTAGTTTTCATTTACATTTCATTATGAGGCCACAAAGAAAGAAGAACACAGTAAACAAAATAAATCTGTATTTAGAAAAACCAAAGTGCTTCTCTGAAGCAAGAACAATATTTGGGTGCAATTACAATGCTTTCTGAACCTACAGTAAGTGGAATAAGAGAAGGTTTGTGCGAGGCATTAGCACTGTTTTTCTGAGTGTTTTTAATGAACTGCATTTTGGAATTGTCTTTCTTATAACCAATGCATTTTTAAAAATCTGTTTAAGGATAACATTTAAATAATTAAATAATAGCTTGAACTATATTAAACAAAAACAAATTCTCACATAAAAGTACTTGTATTTAAACCTATTTTGCATGATTATAACTTTCCCAGAGCATAGATTTAATAGGTGTATTTTTTTACATTTTAGAAACTTTTAAACCTTGTGCTGATGCGTATGTACCTTATAGCACAAAGTTTACCCGGAAGTTTGGTGATGTTAACTGTTTTTTGTAGTTATTATGCAAAATCTAAGTTAAAAATTCAAGGGTATTTATACGTGAATAGTCTACAAAGTTTTTACTTAAGCTTTTATGTTGTGATTAAGCCAATGTTCTCACAGCAGGACCAAAAAGTTGGAAGGACAGAGCCGATAGATTTAAGACAGAGATGTTACCATTACTTGGAAGTTAGTTACTGCTTGGCTTCTTCTCTCAAAGAGCAAACATCAAATCAACATTGTGCGGGGTGTCCTTCTACCAAGACAGATGAATGCACACTTTTGGGAGCAACAATAGTAGCACACTAACCTCTTCCTCTTATTTCCCATTTGTAATAATGCTGCACCCCAAGTGTTCACATACTCACTATGATGCAAACGTGTGTCAGGAAAAGCAATATCGTATCTTTGATAGATCCTCACTCCCCCTCAGGACTCCACTTTAGCATGGAAACCTCAGTTTCAGTCTCCTTCCATTGTAAAACAACCCCCCCCAACCACCACACACACACACACGCACACTTTTGAACGGGTTCAGCTGAAACCAGTTTCCTAAACTACATGTCTGTGCACATAAAAGCACCAAGTCAGCAGTATTAACTTACTTGAGCTTTTGGTGGAAAGTAATTAAACCGTTATTAAACAAAGCAGCTTCCACTGAGTACACGCTGATTGTACTATATTACCCTAAACCTCATGTGGCTGTGGAGTTTACAGTGCCCAGTGTGGGTATTATATAAACTCAACAAAACCACTTTAAGCTTAGTTTTAACTACAGTCCATCAGGGCAACATAGTTTTTACAATAACTATTTTTTGTATTATTTTCTATTAATTCAGTAAAGACCAAAGATAAGTTAACAGTGAATTAACTTCTGCATTTTTCTCATAAATGTGTTTTTATTGCATCTTTCTCGCAGTTAAGATACTCATTCTGCATGTCAGCATCTTATATAAATAAAGTTCAGGTTGGCCAACATGCACAGTATAACATATAATGTCTTATTGTGAAGTTTGGTTATATTCAGTTTAATTTGACCTGCATGTCAGTGACAAGTTTTTCTTTTTAAACTGCTAGTCACTTTTATAGCATCAGTTAACAAGCTGATTTACAAATGCAACCATTTAAAACATTGAAAGAGCTCATTTGATAAATATTCACATGTCCAAAATCATTATTTTTATGTGGTATTTAATTGTTATGTTATTATAGACTTATTGTATATTGTTGCAGCATCTTATGCCTAAAAACTTGAATCATCTTAGAAATGAAAATGGAGGTTTCAGTATTTTTTAAAGTCAATATGCACCAAAAATAGACCAACAGTAAGAATGAAGAAAGTAGTTTTGTCAACATTTTTACATGCATGTTGAAGTTTCTGGAAAAGAAACTCACCCATAGTTTGTGCTCCATGGTTCACCTACAGAAACAATGATTTTCAAGTGATCAGTGTGGATGTTATAAACGGAAGGTTGCCATCCTGAGCTTGGCCTTGTCATTAAATGTGAAGCTGTACATAAGTGCAAAATAATTCAACTTCATTGTTTAATAGTTATTTATGAGCCTTCCATAAAGCCCCATCTGCTCAGATTTTTGACTGATTGGTCATCGCTAGGCCAAAATTTAAAGGAGTACGAAAACATCAAAAGTCAGGAAGTTCAGAAGCTGCATCTTCTGGGAGAGATTACCTTTGGAGGCACTTTGAAGGACCTGTGGCTGCATAACAAAGCTGTTAATTATTGATTTACTTTACTGTAAATAACAAATGAATGCACTTTTGGTTTGATGTATATTTTTGTCTCCCCCCTACATGAGGTCATAGGTCAGAGCTTAGGAATTTACTCATGAAGTCTGTCTTTGTTTCCCATAGACCCCTCTTTAAGTAGAATCCAATGTTAGACAGGAAACTCTATTCTTTCTTTGTTTGAGAAACCTATATAAAGAACGTTAGCTCAGAGACACGTTGGGATTTCCACGATTGGTCAGGGACCCCACAGAACTTTGGTCTTACTTTTTGTAATAAACTTTTTTATTCATCATCAAGTTTGACTCCAGAACCTTTTTCCACATCCAAGCTGCTGATCTTCTATCCTCCAGCCTCATCCTCAAGTCACCTCAGTTTACTTATTAGAATATGAAGAAATAGGAGGATGTTTTGTTCAACGAGCAGATCAAGGATATTACATGTTGAGGCAACATGTAGGCATTAAGGCATAACAGAGAGAGGGGTCAGCTAATGATGAATGAAAGGACTTTTCAAACAGAAGCAGCTCCAAGTGTTTTACATACCCACACACTCCCCACCCAACCCATCTTTATGATGTTTCCACTCATTCAGTCTTGATAAGTTCCAATAGGACCAAACATCTTCTGGTAATATTCAGTAAGCTGCATCACGCAAAGAAATTATTTTTTATTAGTCAAGAAAAATATATAAAGGCATGAGGACTAGGATTACTCCTGAACAAAGCATCATTTGCTTTAATGTTGTTTGTGTCAATTGATTTTTACTGTAATCAAAATAATATTGATCTCAAGCAGCAGTATCAGCAGCCAGCATGAAAGGGATGCTATTGAACTGCAATCACACAGTTCCATTATATATTGAAGTCATTGCTGTCTTTTTAAAGGGGAAAAGAATTACATCCATGAAAGCATTTTGAAATAAGTGGGCAGAAAGTGTGCACTCTTTACAAATATTTCTTTTGCACAGCATGTTTATACGATGCATGGTTCTCACTCCATGTTCCTCTTTCCCTATCATGGAAAATTGCAGGTGCATTCATAGTTAGCATCCAAGAAGGTCAATATTTACCTGTGCTGACAGCATTCAAGATGGCTTCATCATCCACCCACTGCTTCATGGTGCTTGTTGTATCCAAACTCACCCTACTCTTACAGTAAACTTGACAGTAAAAAGCCTGTGACAACAGTCTCATTATTATTTATGTTTATATCCCTTCAGGGCGATGTGTGAAATCTCTTCATTTTCAGCAGACAGTCCAGGAAGACTGCAGGTTTTTTTTTGTTTGTTTATTACAGTACCCATAATTGACAGGTGATCCTGGCAACCCTAGTAGGCCATGTGTTTATGCATGCATGGGATGAATCCCTACATCTGTGTGGGTTTGTGTCAGTACGAGTATAAGAAAGAAAACTGTATGAATCATTGTGGCAGCGTTGACTGAAAGCTGACCTGGTGCTCTCAGAACCTGGGGCTTTTTCAGGGAGTTCTCCTTTCAGAAGTCGGCTTCAGCTGGAACACATTGTGATCTGATCAATAACAGCTACATCACACAGTTTTGGAAGCCCATCAATAATGCAACTTTTCTCACCTATGATTCAATCCCCCGATGAGTTACCAACAACTGTGTGACTACATCTTTATCTCCCCTCTTACTTATCTTGTTGTCACGCACAGTTTTACAATGGAGTCCAACATTATGCATGCCAATGCCAAAATTGGATCTGGATTTTTGTTTGACTGAAAGGTTTCTTTTGGCTGCAAACTATATAAACAAGTGCAGGCTGGTCCAAAATCCTGGTGAAGATCAGCACAAAGCTTGTTAGAAACAGTTTGATTGCTGTGATGCCGAATGCAAATCCAGTAATGATTAGGAGACTGTATGCCTATTTAAATTAAGCGTAACTAACATGTCTAAAATAATATATATATTTTTAAAATGTAATAATTTTTAACTATAGTACATGAAAATTGTATAATAGTTACATAAATTTTGATTAACTAATTTTTTGTGTTGCCTGAAAGACAGAACGTATTTGCAACACTACAGAAGAATGTGGGAAGATAAGTGAGGACACAGATATTGTGATAAAAACAGACGGTTTGTGTTATTCTGACAAGGTTAAAAGTCAATATTTGATGGAACCATCTTTTTTTCTTTAATACAGCCCAGACCATCTTAGACAGGCTTACTTAAAATTTCCTCAATTTATCTTTTGGAATATCTCTCCAGGCTTCCTGACTGACCTTCCAGAGCTCCTTTTTACATCTGTGCTGCTTTTGTTCATTTCTCTGTCAAGATGGTCCCACACTGCTTCCACAATGTTTAAATCCAGGCTCTGAGGTGGATTCATTACTCCATAAGACCCGATGCCACTGATTTTGAGTCAGGTTCTTGTATCAGTTGGCTTCCCCCAGATTTTGCTGCCTGGTTTCCTGCATTGAAATGACTTTTTGACAGCCAGACTTCCACACAGAACACATCAGATGAGGCTTCAGTAAGCAGTAGATGGACCAGCTGAAGCACCAGATGTATATCTCAGGTTGAGTGTCAAGTGTTTGTTGGATTCTTTCCCATTTCTTAAGAATGCCACTTTTTCCCTTTTGTAGCCCTGCAATTTCTTATTTTGTGCTACCATAAATTTAGGAAAATAAACTAATACATATA
>JBAMHV010000014.1:20228293-20254178 GCA_037177535.1 Pseudomugil gertrudae
TATCTATACACACACACATAGATACATATAAATATATATATATATATATATATATATATATATATATATATATATATATACGTGTGTGTGTCTGTGTATGTAGTATCAGTCAAAGGAGTTTAAACACTTTCCAATTGGAATCATTTAATTTATTATGTTAGTCTGTCCATCATACATGAGAGGTAATTGTTTTAACAACCACTTCCTTAAATAATTTTTACTCTATCTAGACTGTATTGTTGGGAAATAAGGCTGTTTTAAGCCTATGTGTATATAACTCACAGTAAGCTCGGGGGACTGTGTGACTTGGCGAGGGTCTGCGCTCTCCGAGTGCTTTTCTAGTTTCACATCATAAACCAATACAACTGAAGTGAAATGGGACATTAGGGACATTTTGCTACATCACACATTTCAAGGGACCAAAATGTATCTTAAAATGTGAACAACTTATATTTCACACAACCCAGTCTGTCCTGTCCTCTATTTACTCATTTCTCTGCTCATTGCTTCTTCTGTCTGTACTCCCCATCTCAAAGATATTTATTGTAACATTATCCACACTTTCCTTAGTTTTTCTGAGATCGTTTTAGATTTGACTCAAACATTTTGAAACATTGTTTATTAAGTACACAAATAAAAACAATTGTAAATTCAGATATATCAGCATCTATTACAGTGTAATTTTATTGTTGTCTTTAATGCTAAATGGAACCAGTAGAAGCTTCTGGAATAACAAAACATTTCTAGTAACAAGAGGAATGAGACCAGTAGTTTGTTTCCAAAAAACACCTCAGCATGTATTTATCCTTACAATTACCGTAATTTAGTTGTCCATCAGTCAAAATCACTATGGATTTTCTCATATTATTCTCCATTCTGTGTATTAAATATTTTTCAGCTATTTTTTTCACAGTGGTTGTTTTAGGCAGGTAGCATGCTGACTAGTTTAATGACACCTGGTTAAGTAATGATCTCTACTCTGCAGGTAATTTGTGAAACTGCTGTCAGGGACGTATTACTAAAGATAAATGCAGTTTATCAGTCTGAAACTCTGAAACTTATATTTCGTGAAATTATCTTATTTCATTACTTATATCATAACCATATTTAAGCTATTTGGCCAACTGAGCATTTCATTAAAACAGGAAGATCAACACAACAACTTAAACCAACAGTGACTATGTTATACATCTCCACCAGCTCCACATTTTCTGCCTCTCATCAGGACTGTACAAGCATCGCTAGAGGAAAAACTGTTCATGTGAACATCCATGAAGATGCAGCCTGACCAGCTGGAAAATATGGGTGATGTCATGCTGGATTCCAGAAGAAATTACATCTCTAGATCTTCATCTGCCATTTTAATTCCCCTCAATTTAGAAATGATACATTTTTGCTGATTGCCTCTAACTCTTATTAACTTCATTCTGCTCTCATACTCTTAAGCTTGTAATACAACGCCAGAATGCCCAAAGTGATGACCTGAATTTTGACCTCAGCCAACAAACTATTATATTTCCACAAGCTCAGCAGAGGACCAACCATTGATCATTAAATCTACAGACGGAACAAAATGACAATTTAGCACAATATGGAAAGCAGCACTTTGAACAAGGTGAAATGACTGTAGTGTTGTGTATTTATTAATCAACTTTGGCATGTAATTTGGAGAATAAAAGGCAGCTACAGCATGAATACAAGTTAAGGTTGGTCCTTAGTATTAGGGCCAGGATTAGTGTATGAATGGATATTAATTTCCAGCTCTCCTCCAGTTTTTTTTTTATAGAAACACAAGATTATTGTGTATTATCAGTTGAATTCTGAAATGAATGAGAGTGGGTTTTCTTAAAATACAAACTCATTTCCATGATAATACATGTCTTTTCACTGAAGCTCTCATTTGCATAATTTCAGTATTAAATACTCGAAATTTAAATTACATCTGACATCAGATGGAGGAACTCAATAAATATCTTCTGTGTTGATTTCCTAAAGAAAGAAATGCAAAATACCATGCAGCCAATGGTACCAAGCTATTAATTACAACAAAATGTCATGATATTAAATTTACCTTAATAAAAAAAGAAAAATCACCCCAGTGTCAATTTCAATTATAATGGAGATTCAAGGGCTTTGATAATTAATTTAGACAAGCAAGATGTTTTATTACAGTAATAATGAATAGTGATTAGATGTTTGGCCCACAATGACCCTCATGGTAACCTTACAAGCTGCTTCCTACAAGGTCTTGTCACACACACAGCATGTCTGGAAAAAATAAACCATAAAGTTGAGGGGGCTGTCTTGTGGTTGAGGCATAATCAAACCATTTCTAAAGCTTTGATTGATCCCAGGAGCACCATGACCAATGGTGAAATGGAAAAAAAAATGAAACAATCAGAACTCCTTTGTTTCTTGGCTGTGTGGTCAATCTGAGTAACCTCACTTCTAAAAAACAAAAGACCCAAAAAGATCTTCTGGTAATGTGAGAACGTGCTGGAACGGCTGCTGTCTCAGCATCAATCTGGTCCTCAGGAATTTACACAACACACATAACAGAGGTTTTGTCAAAGAGGTTGTAAAGTAGAAAATAATGATTTGGGCGTAATTCCAACACTGCACATCCTCTAGCTAACATGTCTTGTGATTTTGCTACATGATAGCGACAGTATGAAGGTGACTTTTGATGGCAAAAACAAACAGAGAGCGGCTGAAAGAACATCTTCTCCGGAATACTGACATCTGAGATACTAATAGCCGCTCCCACTGCACCCTTGATTAACTTTGAGGCAGTGATTTAGTTATCCTTTCCTATGTTTACCAATTAAGATAATTACAGGTCAGCTCTGAATCTTTCCCTGGAAACACTTGATTTAAAACACAGTAGCACAAAGCAATTTTTTTATAAAACAGCATCTGCATACAAGATTGAAAGACAACTGGGAAAAGGACATCTAGTCTTTTTAGAGAAAATTATTAACCAACTTAGCCATCATGCCCCTTCTGTAATAAATGTAGCCTGCGAGGGAATATTTTACCTGATGAAACTTCACCTGAGGGCTTGTTTGTAGCTGAAGTGTCAACTTATTAATTATAACCAGAGATGAAAAGAAGAGGTGTTTGATGGGGTATGTGGTAAATATTCCCTACTTGCCCAAAAGGCAGATATTAAAAATATTTCCCATGACTGTACTAGTGAAACTCACAAAGTCAGTGACAGAAATCATCCTCAATTTTAAATAATTTGTGGAAAACTCATTAAGTCATTTTTGTTACTGTTTTCACCTAAAGCAACCGGCATCCACATACTTTAAAGATCCCTAAAAACTGTAACACAATGAGAAAAATAATTTTCTATGCAGTGGCCAAAAAAAAAAAGGTCTGGAGATGGAAGCAGGTTGGGGCTCGACTCAGGGGCTGTAAGATAAGCCAGTGCAGGTGGGAGGGCCTGGAGCCTTTGGCAGGGCTCAATGAAACTTTTCCCAATGTCTGTTCGTTTCTGGAAAACGAGGAGCACCAAGGCAACTTCAATGACATGCTCTGTGAATTTAGATAGCTATCACCTTGCCAGTGGCAAAGATGGGAGGATTCAAAAGATTGTCACAGGTCGTAGTGTAACAGGGGTGCATCGCAGACCCCAGTTTATGGTGAGACCTTAGATCTCTGTGGAGCAGCTGGCAATCAACACGCTTAAACCAGGGAGAATAAAATATGTACAGTTTATTAAAAGAACATATAAAAGGGTCCAAGCAGAAAAACAAACGTCTTTCTGTCCAATGGTCAGTAGGGAGACTTTAGTCCTGCAGATAGCTTTCAATCAGTGCAAACATGACTACTGCTCCTGATTGTCACGTCAGAGAGCACATAGGAGGAGGATGCAGGTGCGAACAGTGACCTTTTATTAAACAAACGTAAAGCGTCGCTGAGACAGCGAGAATTAACTAAAAGTCCTCCTCATCTGGAGGGAGACGAGGATCGATGTGGAGTGTGCTGGCTGGAAAGCATTGAGGCCTGCAGTCCAGTCAGAGCAGTGAAATCACACTGAGGAAGCAGTGGCTGGATGAGATATAGGGCCGTGCACAGGTGAACGTGATGAGCCGGTGCACAGGTGTTCAGTATACGGGCGTTACACTTAAGCCCCGGTTTAGAGCCACTGCAAACAAAAAATATAAAGTCTATAAACAAAACCAGAGCAAAACAAAGAAGCACAACTAAACCAGAGCTTTGGTTAAAAGTAGTCAGAAGGTCGACTCCATGCAGCACAGGTGTGAAGCAGTTCTCAAAAACAGTGGTTATGCAACTAAATATTAGTTTAGTGATTGACAGGAATGCTAAATATTAATGTTTTTTTCAGTTTATTGAGTAAATATTTGAGTTGGTAATGAAAAATGCAGACACTGCTATATTTTCTTAATAACCCAGTATCATTTTCCCTTCATTTTCTGTAAAAAAAAATAAAAAATTAAAAGATTGATATTTTTTCTTCATGTTTTGATGTAAAATATAATGTGCAGTATTCCCAATGAATGGAAATAAAACTATTATAAGGATTTTGAGCTTTACTCACATTTAAAAAAACACTGCTAATATATTAAACACAACTGTACAAATGTTTTGTTTTTCACTAAGATTAAAAAAAACGGGAAATTAAAGAAACGATTGGGAAATCCCGACCCCCCTGCTCCGTTCTCTTTTTCCTGAATGTAACAGTGAGATTAATTAAAGAATAAAAAATCAAATATGTGTTTTGAACTTTTTATATGTTTAGGCTACCTGTCACATCTACCTGTCACATCCGGTTAAACATGCAACATGGCTGCAAACTGACTGGACTTTCAGGAAGTCTCAGTATGTTTTAACCTCTAACTGCATTATAATGTAAAGGTGGGAGGCAAAATCATGGAAGCTCAGGAGAACAGGGAACAGAAGATAAAACAGCAGATAAAATGTTTTCTTTAAACTTTCATGATTTGTTTTATCCCCTAACCCACCATTATTCCAAGTCTACTCTAGATATGCTGTCACCCTCCCGGCTAACGAGTAAGGTGGTACAGCTATTTATATGCTGAGGGAAAATCTATAAACACAATCCAGCATGTTTTTTTGCAATCTGTTTAACGTATTCAAAAGAGGCAGAACTGATGGGTGTGTTGGTCTGTACGAGTAGAGTATCGTTTTATTTTCTTTACATGAACCAAATCCTGTTGTTTTCATCATGTAGAGCACTTTGTGCTAGTCATGTATGAAAAGTGTTATTTACTTCAAATTTACTTGATTAACCGAAGATTGCAAGGAAGCTTCTTTCCAGGCTGCGGGCATTAATTACAATGTTAAAAGAAATATAAAAGGATGTCATGCAACACCAAAGATGAAATTACACAGGACATTGATAGATATCACCCTGCAGGAAGGTGGTTCGACTATGCCTGAATAATGTATGATTGATCATAAGCTTGTTATTAAAATGAAACTGTGCTGTAATTTCCACAATAGCTACATTGATCATATGAGTCATTTATAGCAGAATTATCTATACAATTAATCATTTCATAATCTGTGGTGCTCTAATGACTTTCCCAGGCCAAAGGTTTTATAGGTACTATCTCCTAGTTTTTCTTTGTTTTGTTATGAACACAGTAGTGGTCTGTGATATTTCTGTAAGGTTCACATTCATTTCAACTCTTCTGAAGCTAATCTGTATCATAGGTTTGTTAGATGTTCACCAGAGCTTAGTATAAAACCTAATAACGATCCCAGACTACCCCTGCAACCCATAGGTGAACAGCTTTACATGAATTCCCAAGTAAAATGTCTGTTAAGGTAGCCTCCCAATCAATCCCATCACACCTCCTTAATCACGTAATCCTGGCTCTGAAAAGGGCCGATTATCAGCTAAAACTATCCTAATAGATCAGTCTGCATCCACACACGAGACAGATGTCTATACACCATGAATCTGTCTGGCTGAGGAGCAATTTCCTCACACCTCAGGTGTAAAAATGGGGTAAAGTGTGCAGCACATATCCCCGAAGGATCCCATTAAATCACCACAACCACAGCGCATTTTTCTATTTTCTCCAACAATCAGCAAATTCCATGATGACTCTCCAGTCACCAGCAGTCAAGTGTGCTGCCACTCAACAGAACTTGTGCTGCTTCCCTCAGGGTAGAGCTGAAGGTTTACCTCTGCACGTTTCCACCCTCGGCGATCCATCCACACACTTCATGGATGGCTCATACTCTATCTCATTATTGCTTTAGTATGAAGTTTAGTCCTATCTTCTTCGCTTAAGGGATAGCAAAATTTGCAGTGATCTGATGATGGTTTTCTCAAATTGCCTTCTATGGACTCCTGCAGTCACAAGCCTTAGCATACCTGTAGGCATACCGGTTCTTTTAGGAAAGTCCTCTAAGCGCAGGAACTCTGAGTATTTAAATCTTACCCTGCTACTATATCCCACTACAGTTAAATGAGAAATAGCTGATAAAAGGGAGCTATATCACTATGAATACATAATCTACAGCTGCAAAACTTAACATTAGGATTCCAACCTTTTAGCTTGAAAGACTGGAAACTGGATGTAGTCGCTACCCGACCCACCTACAGACAATATGTGGCAAGTTGGTGAGCAGAAAAGCGACTCCCCAAATGTATTATTTAATAAAAAGCTTATTGTTTCAGCTTCAAAGATACTTTGTATGACTCGTGTGAGGCGTGGGTGGGACTTCAAAACTCTGAAAAGGTCTTCCAGCTCCTGAGGATGTAATTTTAAAATCGGTATGAAAGTTAAAGTAAATGGCACTAAGTGCTGCAGCAGGCGCTGACTGAACTCTCCTGTGAAAGAATAACAAGGGACACATTTAAAACGAAGACGGACAGGATTTCTTATCATAATTTTGTGAAGGTTAGAAGCTAAAAAGAAGTGAAAAAACAACAACAGGTTCTCCAAATAAGTTTAGTTTTGATTTAAAAAACAAAACAATTTAGTAATGAATAAAAAATTGACTTTTTTTAACAGAATAGATAATCGTACAGTTTAAATCCACTTCCCCATTCTCACTGAACACGTCTGACATGCACTGGGCCACGCAGCATGAAGCGAACCACGCTACTAGCTCAGATCCATGATGGAAAGACATTTAGCTAAAATATGTTTACTTCTTTCTTCTTTTTAAAGAAACAAACAAGCAAGGAAGAACCGCTCATTTCAGGCAAGCAGTGCTTCCCTGTTTTCCATGTCCTAAAGAAAGCCAAGCTCAAAACTCAGTCATCTTTTTGTGTGTGTCGGCTTTCTTGTGCTCTTTCTGGATGGACTGCTCCTGCGCTTTCTGCTGAACCAGCAGGCGTCGAGCTGCCGACAGTTTTTCTTCCAGCTGCTTCACTCTGGATGCATCCCTTAAAAAACAAACACATCAGGGGTCAAATTGAGTTTTAGCTGCACAAAAAAATGCCCTTTGATTTGTTTCACTCAACTCCCCCAGTTCATTTTTTCAGGATTCATAATAAATAGCATGTTAAGTCACAGTTAATGGGTCTCGTATTTAATAATTGTGTCAAATTATTTGTGCACAAGATGTTTAATAAGTTAGACTGCTACAAAAACATGGCACATAAATGACATGTTGATTCATTTATGATCACTTCCATGTCTTAATCAAAGTCAATTTAGATATAAATGGTAATATATCAATAATTTATTCTTAATCCAGTACTGACCTGCCTGTCTGTCTGCTTAGTAACTCGCTGAGTTTCTGGATTTCCCTTTCAGTCTGTGACACCCTTTCAGCAGCCTGGAAAAGCTTCACATTCAGAGTCCTCTTGGTGCTTTTGCCTCCCCTGTAAGCCTCCAGACCAGTTGCTGCCATCGGCGCAGTAGCAACCCCTTCAGCAGGATCTGAACTCTTTCCTCCTAACTTGCGGTTTAGAAAGTCAAAGACAGTATGGCTCCCTCTGGTGGCGACTCGAGGCTTTCTGCGCCGCTTTGGACGGCCAGTCTGTGTGCCGTCTTTGGCAGCTTTGTTCCGGGTGCGTCTCTGGGTGAGTTCCGCACACTCGTCCAGAGATTTACCTTTTGGTAGAACGACTGCCATCACTGGCTCTACTCGACCCTCCTGCAGCTTTCCTAAGCCTGGGCAAACAGAGAGACTGTGTGAACAAGAGGAACACACTTAATTTCTGCTTCTATACACAAAGAATACATTATTAGCTTTTTAAGAAGTTACACAACCTTGTTCAGTATGTACAAAATAATTATCTATATTTAATCTCTGTCTGGCTCTTACTGTCTTTAGTGACTGTGTAGAATTTCCTGAAGCAAAATAGAGAGTGTCCACATAGAAACCACGTGACTGGCTGAAATATTCTCATTCATCTTTGAAAATGACACATTTACTTTTGTTGCAATTTAGAGCTGGTGTCTACATTTGCTGCTAAGCAACATCATTTTTACTGTATTAGTGTAGATCTAATAGGACAGTGTATCTTTAGCTTTTTTTTTTACTGCAACTGATGTCACTTTTGGTGTCATTTCTTATATTATTTTGTTATGGAAAAATGGGAAATCCCACAGAAACTGACTGTGATCAGAAGAGAACATAGTAAATCTGGAACCAAACCATTTCCTGTGCATTTACACTCACCTTTCCCATATTCATAGCCCATTTTAAGCATAAGTTTGGATCCAATCCCTCTGGTATGTGCCTCCCAGCCTCCAAAGTTAGCACTGTTTAACTCTACTGCAGATTCCTCGGAGTCCAGAACTTTTGCGTAAAGATAAAAATAGAAATGGTGCAGAACTTTTTATTCAGACATGATATGTAAAAAGCTGTGGTTTGCAACAGGTTATATTTTTACAATAAAAAAGATAAAATACCTTTTGCATATGCCACAGTGTCACCATCTCCTGTGTCGTCAGAGTCAGAAGAAACCGGGTCAGCCTCCCTCAAAGGCGGGATAATGCAGTCAGCTTCAACCACAGCATCCTTCAACAGCAGTGAGTCATATTTCACCGTGTAGAAACCACTGTCAATTTCTACAATGAGAGGAAACATTATCAATAAATCATCTATTCATATACCTTGCAAGTTTTTTAAGGAACAAATATATAATTATGGCAATAAAATAAATAATCAGTTAAAAAAAAAACACCTGTTATTTTGGCTGGGTACCAGATACCGTCCTCATGTCGAACCAGGCAAGACGAACCCTCTTCAAAACTACCAAGATCACACTCCATGAATTCCCGGAGCTCCGACACATACACCACCTCACCATGAGAAAACCTTGAATGGTGACAAAATATTATCAGAAAGTGTTTGTAGAATGAACTGACATCCAAATGCATTAAAGTTACTAATCAGATGATTCAGCTGACTGGGGCTTCAGCTAAAATCATGTCACTTGTTTTGTCAGGATGACCTGTCAGGGTTTTGATCAGGGTGAGGAAGACAAAACTTCCATGTACAGAGGGGAAAGAATGTGGACAAAATAACAACTCTATGTCACCAAAATTATTAAAAACATAGTCTGTGGGGCCACAAACAACATCTTACCTACAATTGTCCTGAAAACGGCATTTGTCTTCTAGGTAGAATGGACAGGGTTTCATAGACTTCTGTGTGGGGTAGATATAGAGCACCTTTACTCGTGCCTCCTCTCCATCCAGTGGTTCTGATCCCACCACCATAGCATTATGATATTCCAGTGTTCCCCAAGCAGTCCTGTAGGGTGCTCTGACTTTTGTACCACTAAGAGGATCTTCTTCTTCTTCTTCTTCTTCCTCCTCCTCTTCACAATTCACTGTCCTTGCATCCTCCTCTGTCTCCTTCTCTCTGGTGTCAGAGCTACTACCAGAACACTCTCCCACTTCAGAGTAAAAAGCAGCAAACTCAGCATCCAGACTATCATTTCCACTGCTGACATCCGCTGTGGCTTGTAAGGCATGTACCTGTAGTCCATTACTGTCCTCTATGCTGGCCAGTAGTCGACTCTTTTTGACAGACACCAAGCTGGCTTCAGTCAGCTCTATCAATTGGCAAAGGTCTTCTTTTAGTTTGAGTAGGTCTGACTGCTGGCTGGGATCCAGGCCAGCAGATAGAGCCATCTCCACCTGCTGCAGCTGGGCTCCATACGTAGCTATTGCAGCCTCAAGGGTTTCTTCATCCATGCTGACAACTTGAAACAGGGTATGGCAAAAGAGTCAGCTTTAACAACCTAACAGGCAGAATAAAAAGGAAAAAGAGGGACATTTAAAGTGGATAAAGGTAAAATTATTTAAACAAAAAGTAATAAAAGCGCACATCTACTGGGTCACAATTAGCTACATGTATTTTTTTTTTTAAAGCTTTACACTTTAAAAAGATTTGCTTATATGGTGTGCTTATAGTTAACAGAAAATACCAATTTAATCTTTAAAGCTCATCTAGTCATATTAAGTAAATTACAGACATATAAGGTTTTACAAAGCTATCAACTTTATCCGCTAATGTAACGAAACAAGATTGTTTAGCTATTAGCCACCTCACCGCTAACTTCTGATACAGATTAATGTAGCATCTTCATTACCTCAGTAGGATGGGAGCTCTCTGGCATCCATTGATATTATAGAAGATATAAAGGTCATAAAATTGCGTCGTCTTAAGCGTTTTAAGTAATTTTATCAGCTTGACAGAATAGTCTCTGTAGCTTCATATGAAGTTCACGGAGGTGAGTGAAAGAAGAACTTCCGTTGGCAAAATAATTATTTCACAATAAAGCAAAATGTTTTTCAGAGTTTTATTCACAAGGTTGACATAACGAAATGTCCTTTTTTCATTTTGAAGATTAAATATTTTAACATAATTTGTGACAATTCGTTCCTTCTTATTAGTATTTTCAAAATGCTTGTCTACAGTGATTACTCATGACACATGTTATATTTTACATAAAGCTTTAAGCTTGTATAGGCTATTTATCCTTTTCATTTTGATAACCCCAGAATATACATATTGTGTATTATCTATCTGTTGTACTCCATGCTACGTTTTGTTAGTAATGTAACTCTATATTGTTGTATTTATTATTGGAAAGTATAATACTGTAAATCATTAACTAAACCTAACCAGGAGCCCTCATAAAGGACTGACCTCTGCGAAGCCACTAAGTACATGACTTCAACTATACATTTTCTCAACTGTTTATCCAATACAGGGTCGCGGGTAGCAAAAGCTTATCCCAGCAGAGGCAGGGTATATGGACGGGTCCATCGCAGTACATGACTTCAGTTTACCTGCATAATAATAAAAAACCTAGCTCTTTATTAATATTATTATTCTGAAAATATCCGGAAGTATTGTTTTCGTCAATCTTGTGCGTCAGGGGACGCACAGTTATGACGCTATCTTCATGGACTTCAGCTTAACTTAACAAGTACATACTATTATACATTTATTCACATATTTAGCGTGTTATTAAAACGCACCAATGATTCATTGTAATACCGCTGATGTGAAGGTAGGCTGTCTGTTTTATGTCTCTCATTTTCCGGCGCAGTTTTAGCAACATGCTGGATGATTTTGTACACATTATCTCAGACATGATACCAAGATTTAAAACCAGCGTTATTTACTTTTCTCTAGATTCAGAACATTTTGTAACTGAACATACAATGACAGTTTTGTTTGTTGTTTGTTTACTTTCTCTTTAGCTTAGACACGTGTAGCATATAATATAATAATATCACGTAGCATATAATAATAAAACACATCTTGCTAAAGAAATTAACAAATCTCTTCTCTACATTTTTACAAGCAAAATTTAGGAACTGGATTCTTGTCTGTCATCTGTAAAGGTTATTTTAAAATGTACTATTAAGACAAAACGTAAGAGACTTGATCTGTGTATAGTAGTAATAACATAGGCTGTATATGACTAATGCTGAGCTGCTCTGTCTCTAGTCTGTGCATATTCACTGAAGTGGGCCTTGATGTGATGCCTCCAACCATGACTCAGATTAGTGATCCAAAAATTGCTTTTGCCTATTTGCGACCGGCCTGTGTCCTGCTGACCCGTGAACCCACTGTCACCAATGTGGAGACGCTCAGTGAGCTAATAAAAGAAGTCAATGATGCCACATTGCAGCAGCTCCTGGAATATGTTCTTTTTCCTCTTCGTTTTTGCCTTAAGGTACCTGGGCCAAAGAAGGACAAGCTGGTGCAGGCTGTGGCTGAAGCCATGGGTTATGCTCTAGAGAACACTTGTGTTCAGAACTGGGACACCCTCCGTGACCTTTTCTCAGAGCTTTGTCTCTGTCTCTGCTGTCCAACGGACCCTGGAAAACCTGCAGATACATCAGAGGAACTGAAGCTGGCTGTGTTGAGGTGCTTGGATGCGTTGCTTCATGCAGCTTATGGTGATATAGTCTTTAAATTATATGAACCAGTAATGCTGCCTGGATTGGGTGCCGCTGTAGCGCTGCTGCTGGCTTTAGGCGAGAAGGAGAAATCTCGAGATATACAGGCAGCTGCCTTGAAGTGCCTCCAAGCTTTGGCTTTGCAATGTGACTGCACCCAAGAGCACGTGGTCCCAACTTCAGCAGAGCAGTATTCTGTAGGGAACACCATGGCTTCTTTCTTACCTGGAATCACTACAGCTGTAGCAAGGATCATCACAGGAGATCTAAAACAAGGACATGCAGTTACAGTCAGGGCCATCAAGGTACATTTTGCCTTAATACCCTTGAAATGAAATGTGAAATAAAATATCAGTTGCATTAAATGATCACTAAATGGAGATAATGATTATGACTTTTAAGGAACCGTTCCTCTTTATTCTTCCTGTTGTTGTTTAGGTGTGGTCCAGCTCGGTAGGGTTGGTAATGGAAGATGCCCAGCTGCGGACGTGTGAGCACTGGAAGTCTCCCCCATCAGACCTGGGTAGGGTTGGACAGCTTATGATCCAGCGGACACCAGACTGGGTGAAAAACACAACAGGGAAGTTGTCTGTGCTGCTGAAGAAGATCATCTCCTGCACTTCGGCCCATCTGCACTGGAGGGTTCGACTGGGAATGGTGGAGTTAGCTGATCACCTGCTGGCCAGGTGTAGTCAGTCTCTGAAAGAGTGTGTGGGGCTGCTGCTGGAAGCACTGGTGGGAGCAATTAATGATGAGGAGCACAGAGTCAGAGAGAGGTTTGCTGGATCATCACTTGTGTGTGGGGAAAATAATTATCTTAATTAGTTATTACAAGATATTTACTGAAGTTCCTGCTCTCTCTTTAAGGTGTGAGGTTGCACTCAGAGAGGTTTCCAAGAGGAATCAGAGCTGCTGTAGCAGTAGTGATGTCACTGGTGAGCACAGCAGTAGTAGTCAGACGTTCATCGATGTCCTATCTGAGAACCTCCACTCTTTAGCGACGGCCCTTCCCAGATTAATGAGGACATCTAATGACCAGAAAAAGTTGTTTGTCCTCAACGTGTTTCTGGGGTATGTAAAAATCCTGGGACCACTCATCTCAGCAGTGCTCAGTTCTGCTGCACATCTGGAGAGGATTTCAAAAGCCCTGATGCAGGTAATGTAACAGCCAGATTTAATCTGGAATTGATTTAAATGATTAATACCTCTCCTTTGCCGCTGTTATTTTACCAGAAATAATGAAGTTAAATGCAAGACTTTAATATAAAATAATGCTTATGTATTTGCTCTTCTTATTAGTCTATTTTCATATTATAAAAGCATCTTTTAGGTCTACCTATGTAATGTTGAGTTACTTCATTTTGGATCTTGTCAGCCTCAAAACACAGGATTTTAATCTGATGTTGGTATTATTCAAATATGTGTGCTGAGAGGAAAATCTAGAAGGCCAATAGAAAGAAAGCGTAAGATGGGGAGCTATTTGTGATTCAAACCCTGAGAAAGGCAAGTCACTTGAATGTTTTAGCTTGATATGCAATAAATTTAAGACTTCTTTAAGACTTAAAACTTTGAACAGAAACCTGAAAATGCAGCTGCAGCTCATTATTCTAATGAAATATGAAACATATCCAAGCACATCAGACTGAGTCTGTGATTTAACAAGTTCAGGGTCACGTGAAGGAAAACAAAAAAACTTGTGATTATGTGCAAAAACTTTCATTAAGATGAAAAACAAATAAGAAGTCAAAATGCTTACAATGGTAACAATATTAGTTCATTGTAATTTAGTTAAAATATTATTGGAAGATATATCTGACATATATTTACCCAAGTACAGAAAGTGGATACTTGTAAATATAAATTTTTTGTTATTTGTTAGAATCTTTCTGAATACAGATATAAGGAGTATTAAAATATCTTTGTTTCTTATTTTTATTAACATCCAGAAAAGACCCCATAATGTTCTAGGGAGCATCATTTATACACACTACTAAGGAAAATACCATAATTCAACTCAGTTTAAAGTACAAAATATGGGAGCAGGTCCGAGAAAAGATTATTGTCCATAATTACATTACACCCATTATATTCACAGGTATAAATCCACTACATGTTTTTTTTATTCATATCAAATCATTCATCAGTGTAAGCTAGAACCTTTTAGACCTGGTAACCAGCCTAATAAAGAATACCCCTCCAGCACCCATCCCCTTCCACTTACTGTACATACACATATTTGTGGAGCTGCCATGGAAAGCACTTCCCTGCATTCAGGAGCAGTTAAGGGCTCCACTTCGTTCCCAAGGACATTTTGACATTGAAACATCAGTAGATAGAAGAAGTTTACATTTGAGCTTGTCTGCCAGACAGCCCTCAGACAATGACAACCTGCTCTACTGCGGGAGTTCTGATGCCCCTTTTCCATCACTGTGCAAAAGTTTGTGTGTAAACATATCAAAACATGGTAATTGTATCGTGGATCGTAACATGCAGCATGAAAAACATCCATCCATTTTCTACCACTTCTCCCTGAACGGGGTCGCAGGGGGGCTGGAGCCAATCCCAGCTGACATCGGGCGAGAGGCGGGGTACACCCTGAACAGGTCACCAGTCCATCACAGGGCCCATAAAAAAACATGTTTTCTAAAAAAAAAAAAAAAATACAAATGTGACACTAGCTTTTATGTGGTTGCCATAGTTTATGAATAATGTAGAGCCTTGCCTGCTTTGTAGTCTGGTCTTTAGGAAGTCACAGTAAAATATAAAAACACATCAAACTCTTGTCTGTGGCTTTTAGGTGCTTGAGCAGGATGTGATGGATGTCCGTATTGTGGAAGAAAGAGGTTATGCTGATACCATAGGGACGAGCTCAAGCACTCATGACTCCTACACTGCCCACAAACAGAGGAAGCATTTCCTCTACTTCACAGATGAAAAGATCTTCTGTGTGCTCATGGAGATCTGTCGAACATTAGGTATGAGATCACCGGTCATTTGTAAAAGCTGCTCATAAACCTTATAAAATGTTTTTAACATGCTTTAGAATTTTCTGTTCTTATGTATAGGTTTCTATGGCAACATCTACCTGCTGACCGATCACCTCCTGGACTTGTACCGCCAGTCTTCAGTGTACAGAAAGCAGGCTGCCATGGTGCTGAATGAGATAGTTCGAGGTGCTGCAAGCATTGCTGTGGCAACACAAGGTCAGCGTTTGGATGCTGAAGTTCATGGACATCTAGCCTCCAAAGAAGACCTTAAAGCAGCAGTGATGTCAATTATGGAGGAATATACCAGTCTGAACAACTGGCACCTGATAACTGTCCTTGAGGAGAGAGATGAAGAGCATCAGGATCAGCAGGTGAGGTTTTTAAAGTTCACAATGACCCTTTTTCTCACAGTAACATCTACAACCTTTTAGTTTTGCCGATGTGTCTGAATAAGCTGTTAATCCACAAAGCTCACCTATGAAAGTTTTTTGGATTTATTACTGCAGATGGAGTTCAGTGTGTGCATGCTTTTGTGATGTCTACATATTTTGTCCTGTGCAGACTTTTTGGTTTTAGTATTAATGTTTTAGATTTAACTGTTGAATTTCCTCCAGGCTTTAAATGATCTCCGAAAACCTTTTCATTTTGTGCTCTGCCAACATTTTCTACTCAAGTGTGATATTACTGAACATGTTTAGCCTATAAAAGACTTTATTAGCTGCCCTTTCCACATGTACATGTTCCACATTGACATTATTTTTCCTTCTGTAGCTGCTCAGCCCTTCCAGACTCTTCTCCATATCCAGTGATGCCAGCAACAATTGTGCAAGTTCTCTTCAAGTAATTCCTTCTGCATTTCCTTCATCTTCACCATCATCATCCACCTGCACAATCCAGCAGCTCAACAGTAACATCTGGCAGCTGTGTATCCAACTGGAGGGCATCGCCTGCTTTGCTCAGGCTCTGGGGCGGGACTTCCGTCCGCTGTTGATGACTTCATTGTACCCTGTTCTGGAGAAAGCCGGTGAAGAGACATTGCTGGTCAATCAGGTAGCACTGAACTCCATGGTGGACATCAGTCAGGCTTGTGGCTACTCCTCTCTGAAACAGCTGATCAATGAGAACTCAGACTACCTGCTCAATGACATATCACTGAATCTGCAGAGGCTTGGTCAACATCCACAGGTAGTTATGCTTATAAGTGGCATTCATAAATAATACTGTAAGTAATTATGGATTTAATGCATCAACATTAATGAAGTTAGGATGTTGTTTAAAATGCATATAAAGAGGATGATTAAATGACTAAAAATATTATTTCACCTGTATTCAATTGATTACTCTGCAAAGACTACATATTGAATGTTTAAACAGGTCAAATTGATTTTTTTTCAGCAAATTTTCACAGATTTTTCATTTGGTGCCTGCATTATGTTCCAAAGATGGAAAAGTTGCTAAGAAATATCTGTTTGGAGCATTTTATAGGTGAACAGAAACAGGTGAGTGTCATGATTGGGTATAAAAGGAGCATCCTCGAAAGGCTCGGCCCTTCACAAACAACAATAGAGGGAAGTTCACCACTTTATTGCAAAGAAAAGTTGTGCAACACTTGAAAAAACACCCTGTCTGAGCTTTTTTGCAACATGTTGCAGGCATCAAATTTGAGTAGAGTGAATGAATATTTAGCAAAAAAAACTGTATGGTCAATCAATTTGAACATTAATGATCATGTCTTTGTAGTGTATCCAGTTAAATATAAGATTTCCAAATCATTGTATTTTGTTACTATTTACATTTTACTCAAGGTCCCACCTTCATGTGAATGTGGTTGTAGGACTGCATAAGCTCTTGCCACCATGCTCATACTTTTTAAAAGGGTTTCTTTTCTTGTGCTGGTTAGGCTCCACGTGTGTTAACGGTGATGTTGACGCACTCTGACGGCAGCCTGCTGCCGCTGGTCAGAGACATTGTTCAGGACGTACTGATGGCTCTAGATCTCAACTATCACCACTCAGCTGCTCTTTTCTGCTCTGTGCTGCACACGCTTATCAAGGCACTGGGTAAGTTTTCAAAACTAATGTCAAATATCCCATTATCCCATTCTAATTTATGGAAATATATATCTTCATGAAGGTTATTAGCTCTCTGCATAATATGTCACTGAAGCAACTAAAACAATTACAATACACAACAGCTCAGGGATATACAGGAGTAGATGGTTTAATATTGTATCAGCTGACACACTTTGAAACAGTGAAAGATTTTCTTTATTTTTATTGATTTTAAACCGGATTTATGTCATGCTTTTTTGTTGTTGTTTCTGCTAATCTCTTTAGCAAGATGGTTTCCCTCTGTGTACAGCGGAATCAGTAAGTCTGCCAGTTCGAAGCAAGCCTCCACTGAACAGGAAGACTTTAACGTTCGCCAGTTCCTGCTGGATTATCATAAGCAGAAAGACTTGGCAGAGGGTATTGGGATAGAGGAGGAGGACACTGAGGAACTTGGTAATTTGAAGTCTGTTCCAGGACAAAACAGAGCTGCGTAATCTGTGTGATGTTGTGGCGATTATTACAATCAACATGTCTGTTTTTTATTTAAAAAGTAGTCATTCTGCATTTTAGCATGTCACAAATTGTGGAATTTTTTGGCACATGCATCTACTGTCCTTCCAGGTGTCAATCCTACAGAATTTAAGGATGCTGAAGATGATGGTGGTCCGGATGTGAAAGCAGAGCTACCATTACATCTCAGCATTACTAAAGATGTGATGGAGCGATGCATTCATCTGCTTTCTGACCCCAGCCTCAGGCTTCGACTAAAGGTACTGTGCAGTGAGATGTTTTGACAGATAAAAGATTTTTATAACAGCTCCAATAAAATAACTCAGTGTTCTACCGATTACTAAAATACACAAACATTTAGAAACATTTAGAATAATTATAGTATTGTATAAGTTTCACACAATTCATCCTTCAGCTGTTCAGATCCAGAAGCTTAAATGCCAGTCTCACAAAAAAGCTCTCTCTAAAGAAAAAGTATATGAATTTTATCCACTGAGCAATAACATTATTTATATTAAATGCAGGTGTTCATTATTTTACCAACAGCGTATTGAAACACAACACAGTGAAGCTCAAAACAGAATAAAGCATGTCTGTACTGAGGTGCTGTAGATGAGAAGTACCTTTAAAAAAAGCTAATAGCAGTTTTTTCTGGGCCTTGGATATAACCTTCCCAGGTTGTGTTATATATGTGTGAACCAGAGATGTATTAGTCATATGTGTACACTTTGTCTTTGTCCAAAGGTGCTGGACGTGCTTGATCTGTGTGTATGTGTACTGAGGGAGAGAGAAAATGAACTTCTGCCCATGGCTCATCGCTGCTGGCCAGCCCTCTTGCAGCGACTCACTGCTGATGACCCATTAGCCGTCCTCAGAGCCTTCAGGGTTTGTGAAACTAAAGTTTCTTTATGCTGAGCTGGTTATCAGAATGACTTTTTTTATACAAGTCTTTGAACAGAAAATTGTTGCTAGAACACTTGTAGTAGCAATAGTTGAGTGGGTCTATTATTTTCGTCTATTATCTTCTTAAATAATGAATTTAGACATGAATGAATATGTAATCGGTCATGCATGACACAGGAAGGCATCGCTCCATTTTAACCATCTGAATTTGAACACCAGGTGCTGTGTACGCTGGGGGAAACTTGTGGTGACTTCCTGAGGAGACGGGTCTCTAAGGAAGTACTACCCAAGCTGAGCTCTTCTCTGGCAGGGCAGGCTCCAATCAGCGCCAAAGCTGGGCCGGTCTACACACACACCCTGGCATACAAACTGCAGCTGGCCGTACTGCAGGGCCTGGGCTCACTATGCCAGAGACTGGAGCTGGGTGAGAGAACAGAAACATAACAAGCACACAATCTCCAAGACACAGTACATGGATGCATCTGTTTTGGTTATAGTATGATAATTATTGCAGCAGGATTTTGTACTTTAAAATACAGCCTGTACATTTGTTCACTGAACATTCATGCGTTTGAATCATGCACACACACAGACACACACACGATTTACCAGGGAAAACGTTCAGTTATGTACCCAATCCTGTGACTTTATTTCTTACTGTACCACCAGGTGGTAGTCTCGCATAAGACTGGAAACTGATGAGACCATTACATAAGTCAGTACTTCTCATATCACCATTTCTGTTTTGTTTCAGACAGTTGTTATGAATTTGGTGGTGAAATTGGAGCCAACTTATTTTAAAGATGACTTTGGTGATACAGACCATAACCAGCTGAGCCAACATGATGGTGCTGAAGTTGCCTACTCAGTAACACCATCCAAGCTAATGTTTTCCTTTAAGCCCTATCTCACAACAATAACACAAGGGAGGTTGTAAACTGGGAAATCAGCTATGGAAAAGTCTCATAAACCAATATTTTTCACAGTAGAACAGAAAAAACGTATCAGATGCTCAGAGATATTTTACACATGTCCATGTTTTCTGACGCTTATCTGGGGTTGGGTCGCGGGAGCCTGTGAAGGGAAACCCAGCCACATTTGCCAGCTCACCAGGGGGCGGGGGATTCTGACGGGATTCTCAATCTCAGCTGAGAGATATAATCCCTCCAGTGTATCCTGGATCCTCCTTGGGGTCCTCCTCCTGCAAGGATGTGCATAGAACATCTCACCTGGGAGGCATCCAGAAAGGGGCATCCTAACCAGATGCACAAGCTACCTCTCAATTTGGATGAGCAATGGCTCTACACTGAGCCCCTCCCAGATGACCAAACTTCTCACCCTATCTCTAAGGGAGAGCCTGGCCACCCTGCGGAAGAAACTCATTTCAGCCATCTGCACTCGCAGTCTCATTTTACAGTCACAGCTTGTGATCATACCATTACAGTATTCAATCATATTGAAATTTAACATGACAAATAAGGTGATAGGGGGTCAAGAAAAGGCCAGAAAGTATTGTTGAGAGGAAGCAGCTGCTGGAACAGGCAATAAAGCTAATTGGCAACAACACATTAACATCACTGGATAGAAAAAAAATGCACCCTGGAGAGGCCGAGTCTCATAGGCATACATATGGACAGTTTCTGCAATCTGCCAAAAATATATCTACTAATGATGGTCTAGATTCAGAATAATGTTCATCAATATAGGATTTAAATAGCAGACTATTTAACCAGCTGCAGTTTGTAATATAAAAAATTATTATGTGAATGTGGAAACATCTCTGTGCATATGGAGCATTATTTAAATAATGCTCCATATTTAATACAATACAATAATACAAGTACAAGACCATTTAAATGCTTGTTGTCTTTCAGTCCTCTGGCGAGAATTTTTTCATTGAGAGCGATGCAACATTTCAGAAAACCACAGTTCACTTTGTCATCCATAAATTAGGTAAACACTGGATTGTTATTGGTGCTCAGATCAAAGCCGGATGCATAAGTGTCCACAGAGTTGAGAGCTTGCACATCTGAATGTAGAGAATAATATGTGCTGCAGGCTTTTCATTATGATCACTGATAAAGAGTCTGGGTAGAGGACTGGTTTGCCTGCAGTTCAGGCTTTTCACCTACTGAGAAAGTTTATAGCATCATAAAACTATAACAAAGGAAACCCACGACTGTTGAGCAGGTAAAGTCTCATATCCGATGAGAATGAGGCAACATTCTCCTTCAAAAGTTCAGCAGCAGTTCTCCTCACTTACGACACGTTTTTTAAAGATTCAGTGCTGCTGTCATATTCAAGAGAAGCTAATTATTTTTTCTTTGTTAGTTTATTTTAATAAAATTGAATGAATGAAATGATGAATGTTTGCAAATCATTGCATATTAGACAGTATCCTAACTTTTTATTAGAACTGAGGTTTGACTGAGCAGCATATTTTTATTAGTCGCTTAGTGATGTCCTTGTAACAGACATACTTACTTCAGATGTCCAGTTTGTTCAACACGGATTGAGGGAATACTGTTCTTTTGCTGGAATTGAAGCCTCTTCATGTCGGTTAGAAATGCTTATTTCCTGTTTTCCTATCCTCCATGTGAAAATGCTTAGTACTTAAAGACAGTAATTCAAGAGACAATGTCAGAGAAATACCATATGTAACGCCTGCAACTGTCATTCATAAAGCTTAAATATGTCTGTTTTAGAGTATTAAACAAGTGGTCTGCAGTAGCATGAATGTTCAGCTGTTCACTAGATGTTAGATGTGACTTGGTTTACAGTTTTCTTTCTCAGTTCAAACTGGAATTTGATTTTGAGTTGTGGATTCACAAGCCTGGTCACTTGCACAGTGGAGAAGTGAAATGGGTGATGGCACTAAGCTCATAACTGTAATACCCACCAGCTGGAACTCATCACTGACAGATGAAAAGTTATCAGCTGGTGACACCATGTATCGTAGAGGTGGCAGGGTTGTCTGCCGCCTCTGCTCAGCCAACAATGGTTACAGTGATGTGGAATGCAATGTAACAGGGATTTGGCTTCCCAAATGGTAGACTTTGCTAGTATACGAGATTTTCTTCTGGGAAATTAGCCTTTTGAAATGTATTTAAATACTATTTCAACAGGCAGATTCATGTGTGTTACTCTCTGGGTCCTCTTATCATTATAATACATGAAGCATACTGTGAAATATGACCCTAAATCTTTCATAAAACTCCCATTCAGTACAGAATGCAATAGATTCTTCAATGTAGACATATTCATTAACAAGATACACTTGGTTACAATGCTGAATTAGTTAGGAGAGAGAGACAGTTGGGGGTGGGGTGGGATGGGTGTGGGGCTGTTTGTCTTTGTATGTCCACATTTTGGAATTCATTATCATGTTTTTTGTCTGTGTTTTATTTTATTTTAATTGATTTTATCATGTAAAGCGCTTTGTGTTGCCATAGGCATGAAAAGCTCTTTATAAATAAAGTTTGATTTGATTTGGATTATAGTAGTATGTGGTTTCAGTTCATGTTAGGTGGGAATTGGACTTGGTTTAACATGAAATGACCCAGCTCAGCAGTCGTAAAGCAGAAGTGGTAGTTGGTGGCAAAGTGCAGTGTCTGGAACAAAAGCGTTCATGTACACAGTAGGCAGCAATAAGCTTTAATATCTAACCACCCTGCACTTTTCTAAGCTTTCACTCTTGGAGTTGCTAAATAATGTGCAAAGAAAGGGTGAGAAAAGCAACCGGGTGCACCACCAGAGGAGCCTTCTGTAATTCTCTTTATGTGTGTGAGATATGCTGTGTGATCCGAGTCTGGATGACTTACACGTTGCTTTTGGGTAGTGTGACAATGTTTTAAGCCATTTAAGATCACTTAGGAAATGCGCTTACAGCATAGCAATATGCTTTCTGGTCAGAGAAAAGAGTTGGTGCTACCCACATCCCTCACACCTGGAATCATTAGCGTTTTATAGTTAATGAGCTTTGATTCATATGAGACCGGGGTGAGTAATGACCTACAGGTGGCTGTAAATAAATGCATGAAACTCCCCGCCAGTCAGAGCCAAGGACACCTCTTAGACGATGACTCACATTTCTTTCAGAGCTTTTTTCTAATAAATAGGGCATTATTACAGTCAGTCAGGCGAAAAAATGTATAGATAATTCTGCAAACACTCACTCACAAATTTACTTGCTTCTAATTAACTATTTCATATAGAATTATAGCTATTTTTTTCTCTACATAACGCTTGATGCATAGTTGCTTTATCAAGCTGTTTCTGCTGTGACATCCAGTCATGTTACATAATCGGTCCAGGATAACTCGAATTATGAGTAGAAAAAAATGGTTAACACAACAATGTGTTTGCAATTTTGTGTCAGTTTTATTTGTTTTCTGTTTTAATTCTTTACCTTAATAATTTAAAAATGTTTGTATAGCTATTGACATCCTATTAAAAACCACTGGCTTGACTCATGCTGGCTAACGGCTAATATGGGCCCATTTGTTTAGATTTCCCAGGCCAGTCATTTGTTTCTTTTCCTTTTAACTAAAACACATGGCATTGTTTCTTAGAAATTTACAATACCTGAGCTAAAATCTAGGAGAGTTCTTCGACTACATAGATTCAAACCAACCAAAAGTCAACTTTAAATATGAGGTCATTGGAAGCAAACATATACGTTTGTTTTTCTGTCACATTGACGAAGAAATGGTCAGAAGCTTTTAATGTTCATACATACGTGTTTTTATTCTGTCTGGGTCTTGCTGCAGTTCTCCTTTGTATCAGAAGGACAGGAGTTTTGTGTTAGAGGTAGAGAGAATGCGAAAGAGCAGGAGAGAAACAGTCGGCGGCTACAGCCTCACTCGTGTGAATACCGATTTGGCTACAGCTTACCTCTGGGATGCCTGCAGCAAGCCAATTACCAACCTTAGTCACAGAGAGAAAAAGACAGAATCCCAGATTGACGAACCCAGTTGATACATTTCAACCCCAGATTTACCTTCAACTTCAATTCCAACCAAATCTAACAACATCTGACCTTCCTCTCTATGGTATTCTCCCTTCTCTGTTTCACACCACAACCACCTTGATTCCACAAAAGACTACAGGGTGTGAGTGCAGCATCAGAAAGAGAGAAGAAAAGGGATAAACGCAGTTGCTAAATAATCCTATTTAACTCTGAAATGTGCACTGCTGCTGTTATTCTTGACTCACAGCGAGCAGACCTGTTCAAGCTGAGTGTGGATTGAATTGGTAAATAGAGTAAGCAGAGAAGGAGACAGACATGTTTTGAAATGAGGCTTGAAAGGCAGCCCAGTTTGCCGCTTAGGGAATTGCTAAATGTCTGCTGGGAAGGATGGAGAAAGAGAGGCAGAGGGAGAGAAATGGGAAGAGAAGATGAAAGAGTAGAGAGAAGTCAGTTAGATGGAGGGAGCAGGAAGAGAGCTAGAGAAGGGAACAGAGGCCGCTGTGTCAGAGTACATGAAGATGCCAGCATTGAGGAAACAAAGATGGATTAAAAAAGGAGGAAGTCTTTTTCTTCCCAGCAATTAGGAGATGTACAGACAGCCTGCTGTGAATTCTTTCCTCAGCTGCCTCAGCAGTTTCCCTCAGCTCATTAAGAGTTAGCACGGGTAAAGTCCAGGCTTGGACTACCTTTTCTCCTTTCAGCTCCTTCTCCTCTTTTATCCTTCCTCTTATCTGCTGCTTTACACAATATTCTTAAAAGTGAGAAAGTTTATTCTGCCTCATTTCAAATTGCAACCACATAAAACCCAGAAAGCAGAGAGGATTAACCGAGTTGTTGTTTTAGGATGTTTCCAGTCCATCCTTCATAGTTGTAATGGGATTTTTCAATGCAGACATCAAAATGAATAAAGCTTTTCAGAAAAAAAATTCAGTGAAGGTCCTGTGATCTGTCGTTTCAGGTGAAGCAGACCTCGATGCTGTTTGTGAAGCTTGTCTTCCCTACCTGAGCTGCAGGCAGCCCATCAGACTGCAGGAGGCCTGTCTAAGGTAAAACTTCATTAAAGTTCTTTTTTTATATTAGTTGTGGGAAATAAATGATAAAGTATATTGTCTAACAACAGTTTTGCAACATTTCACTGTTACTATATACTGAACTGATTATAAGGACTTGCAGTTCACATGAAAGGTTTGCAAATGACATTATTTTTATTTTTAATTTTTTAATAAGGGATATAATAAATAGGACAGTGACAAAGATAATTAGAGCGTTTTCAGTCTTTTAGCATTGCCCTGTTTCTTTCTCCAGTTTAACCTTAGTAAAGGTTTTTGGCCGTAAATTATAGGATTTTCATGTTTGACGCCTGGCTGTTTTTAATCTTTTGAAACTGCATTAGAAAGATTGCTCTTTTGATAATGTCCAAGTGTATTTGGGTCGCTGTTTGCTCGCAGATAGCCACCTGACATTAGGAACCAAGCCATAATAACAAAATCCACATCAAATGTCAGTCTGTCAGACCTGTGGACCGTACTCCTGTGGGTCCTTTCTTACACTGTGACATGACTGAAATATTCTCCTTCACTACATCATGTCTGGGGTGCTGATCTGTAACAGGGTAAAATGCACAATAAGATGCAAGTTCAGACCTCATCTATTGCCATGGATACAACTAATGCTAAGCTTTATGGGGAATGTAAGCACTGCAGTGTTTCTGTCAGACAAATGTTACGTGATTGTAACTGATGAAAGCAAAGCATCAGTATGCTATGAACAGTGGTCACCCAACATCTGTCTTTAGTTACGCTGCTTTTAAGAAATGCTTCTAAAAAAAGACTTGAGATGGAATTTAAAGTGATTTTAGATAAAATAGACAAATGTAGGATACCTAATTCCCCTGTAACCCATCAAATTATATATAATATACAGTACTTTATTTGTTACGATCGGCAGCTATGAATCTGAGCGAGTGGCCATGACTTGTGGAGTACCTCAGGGGTCAGTACTAGGACCTCTTCTGTTCAACTTGTACATGCTCCCATTGGGTCATCTACTACAGAGCTTTAACATTAATTATCACAG
>JBAMHV010000014.1:20281165-20302075 GCA_037177535.1 Pseudomugil gertrudae
CACACCCATTGCTGCGCGCTCCCGTTCCTCTCTCTTTTCTCCCTTGGAGCGCGCAAACACACATTCAAACTCCCACACCCCTCTTGTGTCAGCTTCCCCCAAAGCATCAATTTACCTGTTTCAAGGTTTACAGTGAAAAAAAAACACAATTACAAAACCTCACAAAGCAATCTGTTAATAAATACGATTTGTGCGTATCTCATCCCAACAGACAGACAAATCAATGAAGTCTATCACAGGTCTCGTTAAACACAGAAAATGGCTGTGCATAGTGTAGAGATACAGCCATGTTTTCAGTACCACAACAACATCAAACCAATAATCAGAAACCAAGAAATACCTTTTTAGTTCATACAAAAGTGAAGCATGGTTCTTTCTGTTGGTTTTCAGTGTGCTTGTTTTCTGTTGCTTTGCAGGTGGAGCCGGAGTTTCAAAGTGGAAAGCAGACGCAAAGACAATGAAGTCAGAAGTAGAATATAAGCAAAATGAAAGAACTCGGCCTGCAGAAAGCTGAACGGGGAGCATCTTTCTTCCTCTCCCCTTTTAAAAGCAGCCTTCACTGGCCTATTCTCCTGAGCCAGGCAGCTATTGCAAAGAGGAGACGTAGCAGACAAGAGACAGAAGATATCAGCACTCTGTATCTAATCTCCCTACCCTCTCTAAAGTACCCTGGAGTATCTTCTCAAGCATAGACAGACAGAAAGATAGGAACTGACAGCTGCACAAGCTATATCCAGACACCCCAGGTTTACAGCTAAAGGTAAGCTCTCTCAGCTGGGTCTGACTTGGAACAGAAGGAGGAAAGTTTCCAGGTGGGGGAAGGATGTGTTTAAGAGACCAAACATTAGCTCATCATGCTCAGTGATCACAGGTGCCTTCATCACAAAAATATGTTGATGTTTGACTTTTGTGGACAGAGCGATTCCTACTATTTATCACTGAATCACACAAACAGACATAGAAAAGACAACTAATAAAGTACAGTGGTTTCAGACTTTATTGCTCTCTCCTTCTCATCATGCATGCAATCAAAAGCCCTCAGTGACAGGTCCATGCACAGATCAGTGATAGGTTAAAAATCAGGCATACTACTCTATAAAACATTTATATATTGTTGCTGTGAAATATAAAAAAGATGTCAAAAATACAAAATATTGCTATAATACAGTATTTTGCATTTGGATGCTTTATTACTAGTTTTAGCTTGCATCATTTTACAAATTCATAAACAGCAATTACAGAGACAGTTTAGCAGCTAATATACTTTGGACAGTTGGTTGCTGAACATGCAAACACGTGCTAATCCTGAACAAGCAAGCACACAAAGAAACATATGAAAACAGAACTGTTTATAATAATAAATAAAGGATGAGTCAATTCCTGGTTTAATTTTAGCTAATTATTCTGTAATAGTTGTATCCGCCATGCTACCCACTGACTGTGAAGCTGTGCTTTCCTGCAAAGTAATGCATTAAAACATGCTAACATCAGCACACCTACTGTAATGACCAGCATGCAGATTTTTGGCACTTACAATGTGCATTTATTGTCATATTATGCAAATCAGCATTTAATAAAAAAAACACATTATGTTTTATACAAACAGCACAGCATTTCAAATGGCAACCATTACATTATCTGGAACACTGTATGTAATGTATAGTGACAATAAAGTATGATTGATTGATTGATTGATTGATTGTTGAAATCCTGATGGTGAAGAACCAAAGTTTGTATCCTCAGTATCTTCAGCACAAAATGTAACATGATCTTCATGAGCTGTTGATCCAGTTCCACACAGGAAGCAAGATCAGTTTTGTCAGGGACATGAGTCTGGCAACAGGCCTGCAATTTATTCTTTCAGATTAAGGAAACCAGCAAAAACAATGCAAGCCCCAACACTCTAACAGCTATACTACTAATTATTATTTGCAAAGCCAAAAGAGCAGTCTGTTGTATCAGTGGTTTTAAAGACCCCCTGCAGGGGGTTTCTGGATAATTGTAAACAACACATAGTCTGTATTTATCGAATAAACTTTGTATTTTTACCAGGGTTTCATCATTTAACCATTATGTATAATATGGTAAATTAGTGCCTTACTATTGTTAACACATAAGCACATGAACAACAAAGTTAGTCTACAAGTAACAATTAAAACTCAGAATTTGACACTGTCTCCATCAGAGACGTTATTTTGGGACATGCGTTTAACCACAAACTACTTTATCCTCTTAATATCTAAAGATTCTAACAATTTTCCAGCCTCACATTAAGAGAACTGCTGCAGGATGACCCATCTGATATATCACACAACTAATCACTTAGTCATCACATGGGGGTCACAACACCAACCTATGTGAAGTTGTGGCACAAAGGTTTGAAAACTACTGTTTTATATAACAGAAAACCAAACAGAATCCATGATTCTTACAGCATGTGTCATTCCCAACACTTTGATAAGCATTATGGGCAAGAATCATATGTCCATGATATAACCTGTCTGGATTTCTGTGAACACAGTTTAGAGCAGTTTGAATACCTAATGGTACATTTAGAAGATTACAAAGACAAGATCTCTGGAGTACGAGGAGGATTTGATGTAGAAAATAGACAGCTTCTGACACAGAAAATGATGCACGCTCATCTCAGTTTGACTGAAAGCACGCATTGAAAGTTATATGGATCCATTTCTAAAAAGCTAAAATGGTTTCCTATTATCTACACAGTGTTAAAAGCCAGTGCAGAGAAAGCCTTTGTGTCCAACGCTGGAGGCACACAGGCAGCAACAGGGAAAAGGGGGGGTTGAAGATGGTTGCTGGATGTTGGTAGACAGGACAGCTGGAACTGAGCCTCAGAGTCTGGCAGAGAGTAGTGAAATTCCCTTCCACCCAAATCACACCTCTTTCTGCCAGCCCTCCCTTTCCACCCTATTCTCTATCCTCTTCCTCGTGCAAGTGAGGATCTCGTGGGGCCAACTGACAGCATGGATAAATGAGTGAACTGGCTTGTCCGGGACACACACACCTGTCCACACAGCAAAACACACTCACGCCAGTTTACCAACCCTCACTACATGGAAGTATTTACTCTGATACACACTCACGAAACAAAGTAAGCCTTTTGAACAGAAGCAAAGAGTCAAAGGTTTGATTTACACATACACAGGCAGATGTATAGACGGTCACAGAAGATTTACCTACAGGGCTTCCTTTGCACCCATTTTCCTCATGGCCTCTATTAAGTTTGACATTGATGAATGACACAGATTACAGGACAGACAGCTGCTGAGTTTCATCACAGAATGAATGTAATCAAACACAGACACACATAGAGCATCCAGGGAAGTTTATACCCTGAAAGACAGAGGTGGTACAGATGCAATGGTACAGAAAAATGGGAGTCTGCATGAAGACATTGGGGTTTGTCAACAAAATGACAAAGGAAAAACAGAGAGGGATTATATGTCACGTTTGGTTGTGGACAATATGAAGGTTCAGTGACTATCATCCATTCAGGTGTGAGTGTTTTGCATCTGAGTATTATTCTGGTGCAAACTGGTGTCATGTTTTTTCCTTGGCACATGTTTAATTCAGCTCTTTGGTTTTAGGTTTATTGGTATTTTAGCATTAAAAAAAGAAGAAAAATGAATGTTTATCTACCGCAGATGTTCTCACCAGTAAAAGCTGAATAGAATACTGGGTTCTGCAGAGAAATCCAAATATTCACAGGCTGCACTGTTCAGCAACAAATGCTTCTTTGTGACAGCAATTTTTGGGCCTTTTATAACCAGCAGCTTTGATAACATTTAATAAAATGTAATTGCTCTTTATATCACCTTGAACAGCTTGCAAATGAATGCATTTACTCTGTCAGCGTGAAATCATGGGTCGGGAAGGATACTGGCAGGCCTGTGAAATCTAATGTTACACTCATATTTGTCATAAGTTTTAGTGTATTTGGGTGTCCAAGTTCCCACCCAGCACTACAGGCAAACCCTCAGGGGCAGCTCTGCTCATTCACAAATTTGGCCCTTATCATAAAAACTGGCCTTTTTATTTTCATTAATATACTTTTGAATGTTTAGAATCTTAAAATATTTCTATGCTATCAGGATAAATTTCTGTCGGAGTGTTTTTTGCTTCAAGCTCAGTTATTGGTTAGCTTATATGGGGTTGGAGTATAGACACACGTTTTGACAACTGACATCAGAAATTGCTTTAACAATAACATGAAGAAAGAAACATGTACAACATGTTATGCTGCAAAAATAATCAATTTCCAGAAGCTGGGATAATTCTTGCCATGTCATGAGACTGAGCAAGGTAGCATCCAGCAACCACTGGCGCCACCTTCTCTGCCCATCAAAGCATCTGCATGAAAGTTTTTCTCGGTCGCTTTAGTGAATTTCTTTCAACATGATTAAAAATGTGCACAGTAGTTGTGTGTTTCTCACAACAATTACAAACTACAAAGCCCTGTGGATACCCTGAAAAGCGTGTTAAAAATAGACAGTTTATTCCTCTAAAGCAAGTATTTACTGTATGTCAATAAAACTGTCAGAGCATCAATATGAAGTCTTGTCACTACTGAATATGAACAGTACAGTACTCAAATAGCTTAGTCATGTTTGCAGTCGGACAGTTTGATCTGTGAGTGTTTTTTAATACAAAAATCAAATCTTAGAGACAAGACATGAAAAAAGCCCCTAACAGTAGCCTGTAGCCTTTTTAAAAACTACAGTAAGGTTTCATGTTACTGATTTTAGTAGAAAGAATACATGATACACACTTTATTTCATATGATCTTTGCTGTCTTACAGTGATTTATTCAGAGCATTATTTAAAAAAAAAAAAACATGATGGTGTAGTGGTTAGTACTGCGGCCTCATGGCAGAAAGTTGCTAGTTTGAGCACAGACAGGTCAAAACAGGGGCTTTTCTGTGTGGTTTGTATGTTCTCCCTGTGTTAGTATGGGTTCTCTCCAGGTACTCCGGTTTCGATTTTCAGCTTTAGAGGGATAAATTATTCTGCAGTTATCAGTATAGTTACTTTTGACTGATGGGACTAGAGCCGATGATAGAAAAGCAGATAATTATACGAGAACAAACGTTACATGTCCAAAAGCATTTGCAATTTGATCTGTGCAATGAAAAATAGTACTCTGATGTGCAGAAAGGACTAAATGTTGTGAGGTTTGAACTACTGGCAATAGTTATGAGAATATTAATTATGTTGCAAGAAAAATGTCAAAGCTAAAATACTAAAATAAAACCAAAAAAAAAGAAAATCACCTCCTCACATAAAACTAATGTCCCTTCTGCTGTTTTTACTTCAGCGTACCGTATATATTACCACTATTAGGTGATGTGAGAACCCTTTTTGTTCACAGGGGAATAATGGGATTATATATAATGATGCCAGGGCTGGCAGGCTGGAAGGAGCTAGTGTTTTTTTACCTTAAGTTCATTAAAACTTTTTAGACAGAAGTTAAGACTATTTTCAACTTTTGCAAACCTGCATTGTGAGCTCACTGACTAAGAAACAGACCCTTGCCAAATACCAGCCTCCCTTTGGTCATGTCTTTCTGTGCCACATTATAACATCCAATAAACAGGAAATGCACCTTGCTATTGTGATATTGTGAGCAATTAGGCAAATATATATAAACTGGTTCCAATATGATTACCATGGATATATTAACCTAAAAATCTTTACAAATTTTTACAAGATTATTGACCTTGCAGTTTTTCTTAGTTTTGGTTGAGTTAATTGAATAAAGCTTTTTGAAGGTTAGCTTGAAGGTTTGCAACTACTCCCCAAACATTTCATAGTTGGATTCATAATGAGAAATTATCAGTATGTTAAAAACGTTCCACCATTTCTCGTTCTCACTTCTTAGATCAGGTTCATTTGGCTGATCTTGCATTATGTGGAAAGTTCCATATTGCAAATGTACATTATAAAGTCTTTTTAGAATACAGCCAGTGATTCTTTTTCAACTTTCTTTTTTTTGGTTTACGTTTTAACCATACTTTTCTTTTATGTTCCCTTTATCACAGAAAGCACCCAAATGATGCAACATGGCAGCAAAAATTACATTTGTGCAAACTTTTACTGTACCAGTTGTGCTGTAAGAAACACATATTTTCTCAGTGTCCAGCAGCATGTTATTCAATCAGTTATGTAATTGTTCATTATATTAATTGTTGAGCTCAGACAGACAGCTAAATCTCCTGACACACAATGGATCATACAGCACTCGCCTGTCCAAACAAGCACAGCAATTGTTAACAATTTGGCCCACTAATGCACTTGTCTGTCACTGTTTGACAATCTTATTGGTTGCTACTGAAAATCTAATCTAAACCTAATATTGACATTAAATTATATTACAATCAAACTGCCTTTTTTAAATGGGAAATAATGAGTATTGTGTCATTTATACTGACTAAGCTATGGCTTACTGTTCATGGCTCTGTTTTTACAATTATTTAGTTATCAAGCCGTAGTTAACTTAGAAGCTGTTAAACACTACATAAACCATCATGGTAACGCCCAGACTTTAATATCATAGATCATAGAAACATATGTTAATCAGCTTATTGAATCCAAAAATCTTTTTTAAAAATAGATATGAATTGAAACAAACAGCAAACAAAGAATGAAGTAAAAACTTCAACAAATAAAAATACAAATATTTACGCTGCTTATAAGATAACAGAGAATACCAAAGCCAAATGTGGCAGAGCAGTGTTTCTCAAACCTGGTCCTCACGTACCCCCTGCCCTGCATGTCTTAGAGGCAACCCTACTTTAACACACCTCATTCAAATGAATAAACTTTCTCATCAAATTTTTGTTGCAGCCTGTTAACGAGTATTTATTCCATTCAGGTCAAATTATTCCAATTACTGGTCAAGCGGTCCATTCTGGTAGTTTACCAAGAAGCAAGCCACTGTAAACAGCTTATTCATACTGCCAGTGATTGATAGGAGGATTTCTGTGCTAAATAGTTTGTGTTCCTTCACTCTGCGGATGACGCGTTCAACATGCACCCAGTCTGGCAATGGACTGTATCTTCCTGACTTCTGCCTCAGACAGCTGAGATTTCTTCCTGAGAAAAGCAGGTACGTGGACTTTGCAGGGAACAACATCTTCCATCAGGAAACCCTTGTCCACCATGATGGCCATGGAGGACTTAAGAAGTGACACCAGACCACACTGCTTGAGGAGTTCTCTGTCACTGATCCTTCATACAAAGGTGACACAAACATCACAGAGCCATGAGGGGCAATTCCGATGAGTGCCTGGAATGTGCTGTGTGACTTGTAGGAGGAGAGCACCTCGCTCCGCAGTAGGAGAGAGTCAGGTGTTTGGCATTGTAGCTCAGTGCAGTCCAGGATGACATGTGTGTCTAATTAATGGTGGAAAACTTCGGGCATGTTTTTTCTAACAGTCTCCTCAACTCCTCAACAGCCTTTGAGCACAGTGATAAAAATTATTTTACAATTATGTGTTTACAGCTTAGGCCAGCGGGTGTCACTGTTAAACACTTTGCTTTATGCACAAACTACATATTTGTTCGCTGTTAACATTATTCATTCACACTGAGAAATAAGGACACTAAGGATTAAGAGACAATAAAGAAGTTTGTAGAGACTTCGAAGGATGATTACAAACTGTAAGTAAAATTGTAACCAAGTGTGACTCCTAGACATGGATCCATCCATGTTAACTTAAATTAACACTTACATTAATTCAACAATACAAAAGCATACACTTGAATGTGTTCGATGGTATGCTTTAGTATTTGCTAAACTGGGACGCTTCTCACAACCATGCATTGACATGAATATTGTCCGTCCGCTAGCATATTGTGCTAATACGTGTATGCTGTATCTTAAAATGTAAAACAACGATAAGGATCCAAATTGCTCCAAACCAAACTTGCAGCTGAGTGTCATCTCCTCAGTTTGCTTTTTGAGTGTTGATATTTTACCTTGGAGGTCCTCATTTTCACACAGGGATAAGTCGAGTGCTGCGGGCTCTGAAGTGGAGCAGTAATCATGATTGAGATGTTCAATGTCTATAGGTAGATCAATCTCATTAGGGACTGCGGGACATGGGAGATCAGGTCGCTCTGTTTGGTCCCAAACACTTGGGTGTGGAGCAGGCAGACAGAAGCTGTTCCACTGAACGAGAACAGGGATGACCACCTTCTTTAAAAGTCTCTGTCTTCCTGGTGTTGAGGGCTGGATTAGATCTGCAGCTGTAAAATGTCAACTACTACACACTCTTGTGGAATCTGTCGCAGAAAATTTGTCTCTTCTTATATTGATCAACCATTTCTTCCGTATTTCACTATTCTTTGGAAAAGTGTGAAAACTTAAGACGGAGTTAAACTTAGCTGATGTTGTGCATTTTGGGACGCAGCAGTGATGGCTAGCTGCACTTTCCTCTCTCCTCTGAAAGTAAACCTTCACTTTTTTGGCCGTCATAATAAACAGCGACGATGCACATACACATACGGAAGAACAAAAACTTACAAACAAATGAAGTACAAACATATAATTATTACCTTTTGGCGCTAGAACACACTACCGAAGAGACCACAACACTAACCAAAGGCAGTTGCCGGAAACGGTCATTCTCCTGAAATGTTACCGGAAATACGTCACACCACTGCGTGCATTTTATACAGTCTATGGCATAGAGCGAAGCCTGACAGTTGCCAAAACATTGCACAGTAAACTACTACAATGACCTTTTTTAAGTGACAGAGTAAGACATTTTACATCTCAAGAAAGATGTCACTGTGACAGCTTTATCTCTCTCAAGCCTGTCGCTTAGAACTACAGCATGCCTTTTAAACTGCATCTAAACTAAATGAACAAGGTGCTTGAGGCTTCTTGTCACTGAGAACTTTGCCGCTTTGCCTTTTTCTTTCTCATTTGCTTTAAAAGTATAGACACTAATGCAGACAAAAATCACAATTAGCTACAAATAATTTAGGGATAAACTGTGGAGGTGTTTTTGTCCATCAGAAAGCAGATATAGAAAAAAGGAATAAAGTCAACAGTTTGTGCTTGATTAAAAAAAAATCAGGATAACAGTGAAGTGGGTGGACAGACAGTGACTGTGGGCAACGATCGGGGCTGTAATGCTGAGGCATGGGAGTATTGCAGGGCTGCAATTTATTGCACTGTCCTGATAGTAAAGCTAAGCATAAATATAACTACACTTTATTCTTTTACACATGACCTAAAGTATTCCCAGTTGCTATAAAATTAAGTACAATCTTTAAACTGAATCTGTGTGATAAAACTTGTTTTGCAGACCAGGCAGAGGGTAGCATTGTTTTAAAACCACTGTGATCTGAGTTCATGCAGTTGATTGCATTAGAAAAATCTAAGTTTATAAGAACTCAGATAGCCTTGTGAAGACCTTAGAGGGGACACAGGAACCAGGGCTTTTGTCCCCTGTACTTGACAATTTTTTAAAGAAACTGTTGATTAATCAGAGGTGAAAAACACTGTGCCGTACAAGTGTCTGCCCTGCACACATCAACACTGGACTGTGATCTTTTTGGCGCCTGCCACAGCAGTGACACCTCCACCATATTAACATGTGTAGAAAGACAGGAAAGAAAGGAAGAAGAGAGGGAGGTGAGAGAAGAGCAATGCAGCCAGGAAGACTGAAAAAACAAAAAAAAAGCTAACAAAACAGGAAAAAAACAAAACAAAGACAGAACAAGGCTTTCACACATTCACAAAGAAGATTAAAAAAGGAATAACAGTGGTGAAAAGTGTCACATCTAATAGGAACACGACACATCAAGCCTCCTCTGAGACACCGAGCTGTCGCACAGCAACATCTCTCTCTAAAAACAGAATGAGTGGCTTCTTTGCGCTGCTAATCAGAGCTGACGTTGGGAATACAACTTCTCAGTTGTAATCTATTTGCAGCACTGATGCTAAGCTTCATTTGGAGAAGATTTCATTTGCAGTGTTTGTCTTCCTCAACCTACAATTTGGTCGAGCTAATGAGTTTGAAGTATTGCACAGCTCAGGACAACAGAGAGACATCAGGGGCTTATCAAGGGCTCACTATTACAAGCACAATATTTAAATAAGAAACAGTTATGTTTTCAGAGTTGCTGTAACAGTAAAAAAAAATTGGATATATCTAAACAGACATTTTGAGTAAGTAAATGTGCCCAAACTGCTGATTGGCTTAAAAAAGCCTGGATTCAGGTTGGCTCTTTCCTTATTCAGTAAATGAGGATCTATCAATGAGCAGACAACTATGATGTAATAAAATAAAACATTAACACCTATATTGAACCTGTATCACGGAGATAATGATAAAACAGTATAATTTCAATTTTATAAGATTATGAGGTTAAAGGGTTTTTTTTCCCTTGGATGGTAATAATATGCTCACTTAGGCAAGTGAGTAACACATTAAAGACACAAGTGCACACCTGTTTGCACTTGTGATAGCTCCTGGATAAGTTTGTGTGCATCTCTTTTTTGCCTCTGTTTTGTTTTCCACCTAGCTTGTTCAACCACTCTCACCTTTCATTTCATCAGTTCCCGTCTCAAAGCAAACGAGCTATGAGAAACAAGGAAAACAGCTGTTCCTATATACTGCTGGTTTTTAACACTGTACAGTGGGTGATGCTCACAGCAATACCCATCTTCTGGACATAATATTATTTTTATAGATAAGACTTTAACTTGTACATGGCTAGTTTTTACACATTTTGGGGGTAACTTTCACAAACTGTAAAATAATCTCATCCTCTTTTATTGACACGGTTCTCAATCCATAATATCTGTGCTGCCATCCTACCTTCTTAAACTACCTTGCTGGCAGCCCTTCCAATCTCCTCTAAGTCATTTCATGTACCTTTGCATATGAAGCAGATTCTACTTCTGAATATCAATATCTAGACTCCAGGGGTAACTTCTCTACCTTTATCCAGATCAGGTAGCTCAGTGGGAAGAGCAGTTATCTTTCAACTGGAGGGTTGTGAGTTCAATTCAAGGCTTCCCCTGACTGCATACTGAAGTGTCCTTGGGCAAGACACTTAACCCCAAGTGTTTTGAGTAATTTAGTTTTTTAACAAATAATAGATCTGTGAGAGGACACCAAAAAAAAGTAAATTTGAGTCTAAATGTATCACTGAGAACTATCCTCTTTGGACAAAGCATCTCTCCAGTAAAAGGTGATTTGATTTGCAATATTCTTATCACTAATAATTAGGGGGTCCAGCCTCAGCACTGAGCAGTTCTGTGGTTAAAGCGTCCCTCTTGTAGCAAATCAAACAGATACACACAATGCACTGACCATCGATAGTCATGTTTAAGGCAATGTGACTCACATACAGAACGGCCTTCTCTCTGGTAAATCTTCTGCACAGGCAGATGCAGATAGAAATTCACCCTCAGGTCAGATAAGAACAACAAGTGCAGCCTCAACAACTACCTTTCTGTTGCAGGAGAATGTTTTTATCATAAAATGTGTTATATTCCCCTACTGAAAGTTATTTTCAGCCTCAAAACTTTTTTATTTACGCCTTGAACAGAATAATTTTTTTCTAGACTTTTTTTTAGAAACAATTTTGCAAAGATTTTTTTTTAAATGAAGGAACATGAAGATCAAAACAGAAAATGTAAAAAAATAAATCTTTCGAAATGATCCATTTTCTTTTTTTTTTAAATTGTGTTTTTAGATTAATTTACCTTAATGATTATTGTTTATTTTTATTATTATTATTAATAATGATAATAATAGCATTGTAGAAAATGAAATAAAGAACTATTTAATTAATAAATAATTATTTAATTAATTATTACTATTTCAATCTACATTTATTAGTTGTACAAATAACAACAATCTTTTAGGCCAGAAAAACCAGAGAACAGTGTTTATAGCTGGACTACAGCTGTAGTCTGAAGTCCAACCAACCATTAAAAATCACACAGAGAAAATACATTTAGTCTTTCCCATTTTTGCACCAAGCTGAGTGGGATACTATTAGTGTGTTTTATGTGTTTGATTATGCACTTCATTCGACACTGCTCGCAAGTAGCAAACTGTCCGACTCAGCAGCCTTTTGTAAATATGATGTAGGGACTTAAAGATGGCCACCAGCTGGTTAGTTGGATATGAAAGACAAACTAAGTGAATAAGTGGCAACTGGTCCTTAGAGGAAAGTGGAATGGTTGGATTAATGTGTTTGCTTGAATGTGAATCTGTGTGTAACCTCAAACTAATAAGAGAAACTTCAAATGTATGCTGGCTAATTTAGTTCAAATTCTGGTAATTGCAAAAGCAACCACTGGCTGCAAAGACATTCATAACATACAACTGCTCACAAGCATATTATGCCTAGTCTCTGTACACACAGAGAGAGCTGCCTTAAAGAAGAGAAGTTCTCCACCACAGTGTAATTAGGTCTGGTCACTGCTGAAATGTTGTAATGGATAATACTGTCTGAAAATAGCCAGAAGCCACTCACATTATGAGCATGCTGCAGGTATGCACATGTGTGAGAGTGTATGTGCTCCACCACAGAGAGTTACACACATGCCTTTTTTGTTACTTGCTTGGTTTTGTTTAGATATTTTTTTTGTTTCATCTGTTGGTGTTTGTGACTTTATGCTAGAGATTTAAAGTCAAGATTGTCACACTACTGCTAATTATGCTTCATTGGCTTCTAGTTAGCTGGGTCCTTTCTTACTTGTAAGAGCATGCTATAAACCCAGCTCGTCAAGGAGCTTAGTTTAACTTTCCTATTCATCATATTGATTTGGAGAGATTAGTCCAGCTCTTTGCAACAATTCAGCACTCAATAAGCCGTGCCCAATATGATATTGGGAACAAAATAAAAACACTGCCTTGAGCACTGCATGGCAACACCTGTGTCTCTGACTAGCACTTATCTATGCTGTCCCCTATGTGTGTGTTGTTCTCATTTTCAGATGTAAGCTACTTTGGAGAAAACAAAAATAGTAACCATTAATATCTCTGGTCACATACAGTAATTCATGTACATAAAAAGCACTCCTGCTTAAAAGCAGTTTTATCAATTCTTAAGAGCTAACTCGAGTTCTGATTACCAAGTGATGCTAAACGTTGGTGTAAAAACATTGTTCCCTATTCATTTAATGATTACTTAGCAGATGATAATTATTGACATTTTATTTTAAAACTAAAAGTAAAAAATAATTTACTTATATCACAATTCAATACTTCAAATGACATAAATGTAAACTTAAAACCATTTAACCGTCCAATAGAGAAATACGGTTTCTGTTAGCTAAACCCTATGTAGTTTCACATTATGCTGTATCATTGGAGATTAGAGGTACGACCATATACATACGCGTTTACAAACAATTCAGTTAACTTCTGCTTGCATATTCCAGATATTTGCTGTATATGCATATTGCTTGTATCCACAAAAATATCCATTCATTTTCTATACCACTTAATCCAATTCAGGGTTGTAGTGAAGCTGGAGCCTATCCCAGCAATCAGCAGGTGAGAAGCAGGGAACACTCTGGAAAGGTCGCCAGTCTGTCACTCCAGAAAGATATTTCAACACATATTTAATCTTTAACTACTTTTCTTTCAAGTGGAATACGTATGACTTTAACATTTTCCTTATGCCATAACTAGGCTTGATTTATTTGGAATATTTGACCTTTTCTATAGTTTGAAAACATTAAACAAACAAAAAACTCAACCGTACCAGAAGTGACTTGAGGGATCCGCCAGAGTTAAAAAGCTGCATACCAAAAGCACGACACCAATTGTATGAATAAAATAACCTTTCCAGGTGGCTCTTAAAACAGCGTTTCAAAAAAATCATCAAAATGTAAATGCTTTCTCAGTATCACACACATGAAAGGCGGTGTAAGAAGCAAACACATTAAAGCAATCTTCAAAGTCATTTTCTATGATATGCTTGATGCCATGACGCCTGCTGATTGTGTGATGGGTTAATTTCAAAGGGCTGATGCCGAGCTATGAGCCCTCGCCTTACACAGCAGCAAGATTTGCTTTGTAGCATGACATCCTTGAGGGACCGTTGCCATGGTGAGGTGGCGAGGCATTGGTAGGTCAGGAGAAATGACAGGTGTATGGCACAATTAAAGAAGTCTGCCATTTAGAGGAAGTCAAACACATACTAAGGCAGCTTCTGTCTGCTTTACATAAATGAAATGACAGGCTGAAATCAGAGAATTAAACAATTCTATTTAAAACAAGCAGTTATGGGTTGCACGATCACACTGCAGTACAGCATCTTCCTGCTTTTTCGTTACATTAATGCATTTTTACCGTGTAATGCACTTTTCTATTAAAATATAAGAATAATTCTGTTATTGCAGATGTCAGTTTAGTGGCCTGACTCAGTATTTCTGAGCTAATCCTACAGGGATTTTACTGGAAGGTAAACATGGATATTACATGGTAGCTAATGATATGTATTGAGGCCCAAAGGATTATTTGTTTGCATTAAATTAGATTAAAAAAGACAGCTTGTTTGCTGGTGAATTCAAAGCACAAGAAATAGGAAAAGCTGTCTTTGGGTTTATTTAGCCTTGTCTTTTGAAAAGATGAGGCATTGTGTTTATACAGTGCAGTATACCAGCCTTTAAGTCGTTTTACTTTTCTTTGGCATCATCCTGCAGACTAAAAACAGTTCGACTTTATTGATGTGAGCCATTAGTTATTATTTCCTAAATAACATGTGATTTAAGTGTATTGCTACAAAGTCTGAAAAACAAACATTTAACAGATCAGAGACTCTCCAAAAAACAATGACACTTCACTAAATTATACAGCAGCCTATTGCAGGCTGAGAAGCTCTTTCAGGCTGCAAATGACTGATCCTGGACCATGGATACATCACGTTCCCCTCTTTGCCTGTTTTTTCCTCTTCCTCCTCTTTCCTCTCTCAGTGAGACTGCCAACAGATGAATGCTGCCAAGTGCCTCCCCAGGAGAAGTGTGTATGTCTCTTCCTCTCTCAATCGGAGTCTTTGTGAGTGTGTATGTGTCTTTTCACTTTGAAGGCAACATTGGCAGTAATGTGTCTAATAGAAGATAAGCAACACTCTTAGACAAGTTTTCACAGTCAAGCTCTTCCCCTAACATCATCATGCTGAGTAAAATAGTGGGAATACTCTCTCCCCTTCTGAATCTTTTAAAGAGCACACACACACACAAACACAATTCTCAGTGTACACCCATCCAAAGACAGGCAGGCACACTCAGAACACAAAGGGTTTGGATCATCTGTCTCAAAGCTGCCTTTATCTTCTCTTGCACAAAGTCCCACACATGCATGTGCACACACACTGGCGGATTGAATGACGAGTCCCGGAGATGAGTTTCAGTTATGGAAGGACATCTCAGAGAAACTGTAGTTCTGGACCGCCATGCTGCAAGCCGCTTGCAATCATTTCTCCTTTAAAGTATGTCCACCCCTGCACACATGCACACATACACCCACACACAAGCGGAGTGCTTTGCAAGAAAACGAAGGACAAAAGCGACAGACGGCACTTGTGGAGAAAGACAGAGGGAGAGTCCTTGACTGCTAGCTGACCCCGCAGCTTGTTTGTGCCGATTTTGAAGAGAGCGTTCTGATCGAGGAGGAAGAAGGGGAGGGGATTCAGATTTTATTAGGCACAACACAGCCAACAGTGACAGGCGAGGAAAGAAAAGAAGGGGTAAGAATGATGGAGGACACAAAAGGTCTGAGTACACATTGTCAGCCAATGAGCATCAAACACACATTGCTGCCATGTTTCTTTACAGGTTAGACTGACAAATACGGTGGGTGTATCGGATGTAGCCTGTCAGTGTTTGTCCTCCCTGACCGCAGCAACAGAACAACTCTAAAACAGTGGGAGGTAGTTTAATTACTCTGTGAATACAATATTATTTTCCTTCCTATTGTGTCTAAATAGTCTTTTTCTTTCCTAAAATAAACAAATGCTGAGAAGCCACCTAATCCTTGCTTTGTCTACTTGGAAATATAAAATTAACATTCAATCAGGATGACTCATTGTTAAAAGAAAGAAGGAAAACAGTTGTTTTTCTCTAAAAGTCTTGTAGTCAAAACCAGAAATTGTTTAATCATCTTGTCTATTTTTTCAAAATAATTAAAGTATTCAAATCCATATATGTGGTGCAAAATGTGTAGTGCATGATGTAAATCTCAAGGATTGTTTTGCATTGTTTTATTTTTTAAATACATAAGTTACCAAATTATAGATGGAATGCCAGATTTTCAACCTTTAGTGTTGTCACAAAAGCCCTGCAGCAATCTGTAGTCTCTCATAGGATGGACTGTGGAGAAAAAGATAAATAAGGTCTAGGAAACTCAGAGTAAAAACTAGCCTGGTATAACACAAAATACATTAAATGAGCACAACCTCTTATATGAAGAATATTAATCATAAAATTCACAGTGTAACAAGCTACTCTTCCACTCACATGGATACCAGGGCAGCAAAGCTGCTCCATATGGAAAAAGTAAGAGATTTTACATTGTAATGATGAAATGTTGCACATCTGGAAGCTTCATGTTCTGATACAAAGACAGATGTGGCACTTTTTTTATCATATCAAAGTTTGGTCTGAACCTGAGTTAGTTACTAATATAAAATGTCTTGTGTTACGTCCAATCAAAATGTTCTTCACAATATTCTTCGCTATTCTTTAGGACCAAATTATTTGGGATATTTTGTCTTCTTCTTATACTTGATTTAAACTTCATAATGGCAAATAACTTTTGTCTTTTACTAAGCATAGGGCTGTAAGCTTTGGTAAGTAATTTCTGTAAGATTTTACGCAGCTTTAACCGATTCATGAAAACATTCAAATGCAATTTACACAACCAAAACCCTTTTTGAATTACAATCAACAGTGATTTATTAAAATGCTCTCAAGTAATTTCAGCACTTCATGTTTTACCATCATAACTTATGTATATAAAAGATGGACGGATGCTCTCAGTAGGTTTCTGAAGAGCAAATTTCAAGCTATCTGAGCTAACTCAGATCTAATGTGTGCTACACAGTGCCTTTTTACATCAGCTATTAGATGCTGTCAATAAAAGAAGAAAAGATACCAGTCAATCAAAAAGACACACCCATAAAAACACATTAAACATCTATGAGTTATTAAAATTAATTATCCAAGTTGTCATCAAGGTAAACTCAACCTATTAAACCTAAAATGTTTTCTTTTCTTTAAACCAGGCTGTAAACATGTTAATTTCTGTTTCTTTTCAACATGGATGTGAATTTGCTCGGTTTTGGAAGGGTGAACTGTAATGTTTGGCACTTCTGCATAGGCTTCACTTTTTCCAACAGAGGTTGCCACCTGGGTACCACGCAGTGATAAACAGGACACAATCATTCATTTTTTTCTGTTGGAATTTATACTACTGACGTTGAATGATTAAGGTTCAACACAGCTAGAGTATAAAACACTATTTGAGCTTTCCTGCATTTTCAAAAATAGTTTTTCTTTCATTATAGAGGTCACTTTATCAGCCACACATCTGCACCTGAAACTAACCTTTGTACAATTATACAGTGACTTCTATTTGGACATAAACTGCATGCAAACATGTTATAAACCACACAAGATACTAAAAACACAATGTAGATTATATAAATTGATCATGTTTCTCTTCCATGATTTAACATTTAAACATCATTTCTATAGAATCAATTATGTAAATCTACATACATGTTTTATTTCTGTATGTGAGGAATAAAAAATACATTTCCTAGGTTAGAAGTTAAACAGCGGTCATGTAGATCAGAGAACAGCAGGAAGCCAAATCAACACTTAGCAATGTAAAAATGGAATTAATTACAGCTTTAGGAACACTGTGTCTGTAAAAAGATATGCAGACTAAGCCAGCAGACATCTAAATGTTTTATTCTCATGGTTCACAGTTACAGTTATGTATTATTTGAAAGTAAGATGCAGCTAGTTTAATAATTTCTCTCCTTTGTGCAGTTTATCTCAAGCCGCCCTGCAGCACTTGTCTACTCAGTGAGGAGCATACTGAGGTCAGGATCTAAATACATTGGCTTCACCAACTGCTGAGTTCCAACAAGCTTTAAACCTGTCAGCAAGGCCCTCTCTCCTCACCTATATCCCTGTCTGTGTGATGCTTTCCTGCTTCCACTATTTATGTCTGTCTGAGCAAGATAGTTACCTGCAGTGGGAGATAGACAGAGTTAATGTCTGGACAAAATTTAGGCTGCAGCATGAATGAGAAAGAACGCAGGGGGAATATGACATTTTATTGGCACAGCACAGTTAAACAGAGATATAGACTAACCCCACCTTATATTTGGGGACGAAACAAGCTGTCAGTTTTAGGAGTAATCATTTGTTGAAAACATGCCTTAACTGTCAGAAAACAGTAAAGTGTTTGTTACTTTCACCTATAATATACTTCAACTGTTAAATATTCTACCAGATAAAAATAATAAAAAAAATAAAAGCATTGTTTAATTAAAGTAAAATGGGTCTTCTCTTGTTCAGTGGCTTTTTCTACACTTAACCCAAGGCATGACTCGATACGCTGAACACTACAACTACATGCTTCATCTGAGAAGAGTAAGTATTGGAGCTGGGAAATAAAAGACTGTTGAAGTAATCGTTTTGCAGATACTGCACTGTTAGTGGAAACTAGCAGTAGTCCGATAATTAGACTGAACAGCCGTTTCGATACACTTCATTCATTCAGCCTGACAATCGGTTATTCCCCCAGTCATTTAGTGATGAATGTGTAATGCAGAACAAGAGGAATTCAGTGTACAGAGGGCTGAATTAGTGGTTGCTCAAAGCAGCTTAAATAATTTCAGTGAGACTTTATTAAATCCCCAAAAAGTCATCTCAGCTAATCAAAAAGACATTTTAAGAGTTTTTTATTGACAATAATTATCTGATGGACTATAATAAAATAATTCATCTTACTTTACAATTATTACTAAATTTATAATGAAGGGCATATGATTAGCATCCCTGCATCAGCTGGCATAGATATCAAGTCTCTGGCTTGGCTACATTAGCACACTGTTGCTAAAGGCTCATGTCAGATGAAGTTAATTCTCTGACAAGTTAGTCCCATGGTTTCCAGAATTTACCCTGGTGGCTTGAGTCCATATCCAACAGAACATCATTATTGTTTAAAATATACATTGAGTAAAAGATAATATGAAGCAAATTTCCAATAAAAGGTGAAAAAGCTTTTTTTAAGTTCTCCAAAATAATGATGTCTGTTTTGACATCATGATGTTGACGTTTGCTCTTAAACAGAATGAAAAACTCATCTAATGGAAAAGAGGGCTTGGTTGGTGGCATTGAAGCGCTGCTTATTAAAGTTGTTATTTTGAGTCGTATCCATGCAGAATATTGTCAGATTTCTACTTTGCTTCCACTCAAGTACATGATTAGGTTTAGATGTTTAAAAATACACAGATAGCCTTAAATAATTCTAAACATTATCATAGAATAATGCCATTTAAAACTTAGTTTCTCAGACATGACTAGTTGTAAACCTGGAAAACGAAGTTACTTTATGCTGCTCAGACTCACAGCTTCTAATGAGTGTGGCCAGCAATATCGGTAGAAGCTGTGCAAACTTATGAAAAGTCTTTTAATTTAAAAAAATGAGCATGCAAACAAAGTTAGAAACTTGATTTTGACAGGAGGTCTTTAATTCAATTCAATTCAATTTTCAATTTTATTTATATAGCCCTTTAAGTTAAGCTTTATTTAATAAACTAGAAAAGCACTCAGCGAGGACAGACATCTGCCAAGCCACACAGTCCCTCCAGCTTATTGTGACTTTACACCATAAAAACACACCCTTAGCAAGGAGCTATATACACATAAGCTAAAAGCAGCCCTATCTGGCAATCATGAGGAATCCTTTAAAATAATTCCTGGATCCAGATGGTGGTCCGGATCTTCAACTTTCTATCACTTAGGTGTCTGAATGTGCACCTTATGTTCTACATATGTCCATTCACTACATAGGGCTGCACTACATAGCACAATATATAGTTCCCTCATTCTGGTGGTGATTCGGACATGAAGCTCACTACTGTTTCACTGTCGGACATCACGTGACTTCCAGCTGTAACTATGGTAACCATAGCACACTTTAAAATACTGAATAAAAACCAGTGGTCTATAGGTGTTTATACACCTGCTTTGATGTTCATCTCATTTCTACCATTGTGAGCTCCAGCAGTGCACTGGGGTCTACTGTACATTGACCAGTATAGGACACCCCTACAAAATGGCCTGTCCACTACATAGGGGCACCACGTAGGGCAAAGGGTGCACATTCATACACAGCCTTAGATTCAGGAGCTAAAAGTGATACTAATAACTAATCAAGTGCAGCCAGAGATCAAGTAAGATTATGAAAGATAAATATCTGCCTAAAAAGAATAAAAACATTTGTGCTGGAACAAATCCAAGATGTTTTTTAAACATGGTGGCACAAAAGAATGTGTTGAGTTGTAGCTGGTTAGTGTAAAGGTAAATATTATCATAAATAACTGCCAAGTACCTTATGGGTCACTATTGATCTGTGTCCATCCATCCATCCATTTTCTACCGCTTGTTCCCAGAGCGGGGTCGCCAGTCCATCCAGGGCCAACACACACAGACAGACAACCATACACACACACATTCAATCCTATGGGCAATTTAGAGTCTCCAATCAGTCTATCCCCAAGGTGAATGTGTTTGGACTGTGGGAGGAAGCCGGAATACCCGGAGAGAACCCACGCTAACACGGGGAGAACCCACGCTAACACGGAGAGAACCCACGCTAACACGGGGAGAAC
>JBAMHV010000014.1:20307393-20321780 GCA_037177535.1 Pseudomugil gertrudae
TCGTTTTTAAATCGAATCGTGACCTGTGTATCTAGATGCAAATCGAATCGTCTATCAGAAAGAGATGTGCAACCCTACTGAATACTGAAAGGGTAAAAACCCTCTTCTGTGCTTTATACCTGGCACCTTAGCAGATGTTCTCAGTAATGCGCCCCCTGGTGGTGGCTAATTCAGCCTCCAGCATGCCTCCTGTACTGTCAGCTCTCTCCAGCCAGTAAAATCAGTCTTATGTGACTGTTGCTATTTCTCCTGTTCTGCTCCTTTCTTTCCTTTTCTCCCTGTAATAATGTCTTCTTTCACTTCTTTGCTGAATCAGCACTAGTTGAAAATGGCCAGTGTGTTGCTGTCCGCTCGCCAGCGTGTGGCGCGGTGCTGCAACGTCAAACAGCATCCCTCACAAAGATAACTGGGAAGTTTGGTTTCTCAGCTTTGGGAAGCTGCTGGGCAGCAACTGCTCCTGAATGCACAAAAAAGATGTTACTGTGCCATGAAACAGGGCAGGAACACACTGTTTTAGTTACGTAATATTTCTCAAGATAATTAGATTTAAATGCAAAACACCAGGACAACATTGTCCGATCGTGATGCTGAATATCTGTCATCTTTACATGTAAGATTAATATCATTTGTTCACATTCCCACACTTTTTCTACTTTTCTATCTTGAATCAAAGCTATTCAATTGTTAATCTGAGGTCTTTTATTGTCTTAACAGCAGCAAAATAGTTCCTGTTGCTGCCATGTTTTTTTTATTTTCTTCACATCAATAACTCATGCAAACTGCTGCTCTTATGAATGAAGTGTCAGGTGGCCATTGTATTTTATGCAAAGTGAGGATCAAATGACCCTTTTTTGTGTGAGCTTACACAGAGACTGACGAGGGAAACACTAAACTATCTGAGTTTAGCCGAGCAGCTTACTCCTAAAACTTACTGTTAAACTTTCCTTTAGTACACTCTTCAGGCTGGAAGTGCTAAATCTGCAGCAGCCGTGTGCAAGCATCATTAAAAGACTTGGTCTCATTCATAAAAACCAAGCTAAACAGTACTGCTAACTTTTCTTAAAGATAAAGTTAACGTGACCATCTCGAAGTTCTCCTACACACACACAGACAAGAGCACTGATAAAGGTTTAAACATGAGTGAGTTGAAACAGACTCATGAAAGATTGACTCACCGATCACGAAGACAAACACTGCGAGTCAAATAAAGATGACTGTTTACAATCACCTGCTGATCATTGTTTAACAGTTACAGGCTACAGCAGGCGGTTTCTGACCCATAAATACCGGTAATGATCATTATTATGTAAAAACAAGACACAGGTATTAGAAATGACACACTGTGCTGTATTCCTGAAGACGTGCATTTAGGCCAAAGCTAAAAAGACCTGTTTTATGTGACTAAAGCTTCAGAAAACACCAAATAAAATGATATCAGAGTGGATTAACAATGTTTTCTCAAGGTTTTAGGGAGGAGAGGTTCATCGATGCCGCTTCGGAGATGTAGATATCAGCAACCTTAAAACAAACTGCTGAGTCATACATCAGTAACAAGCCATGATCATTACATCATTACAGAGTAAACACCACACATGATCATAATTCAATTATTAAACATGATTTAGAGCTGCACTCTGTTGTAAAGTCACATTTTATTATGGACTAGTTTTACACAAACGCTGCCATAAAAACACCGACGTTTTCCAACGTGTGCTCTCAGTTGGCTGGTGGAAGCGTGCCCCCCTGTGTGTGTGGTGCGCACACACACACACACCTATATGTGTGTGCATTACCCAGAACTGTGATACTGAGAGCAGCTCTGTCATGTTGTGTAGATCAGATAAACAACATCAGACTGTTTAGATTTTTAATTAAAGAGATTAAAATTCATTTTAAATGACTTCTGTTGACATTTGATGCAGTATGAAAAATAAATCTGCCTCAGCAGCTTCAAACTGGGAAAAGTACACAGCAGAACTGGGCAATTAATTGAAATGGATCAAAAGTGACATTCAGAACCAATAATTGATGTAATTTTGCTCATGTCAATTGTTTAAAATTCATTCAAACAACCAAACATGTTGAACATTCATCCATTTTTTACCGCTTTTCCCTGAACGGGGTCGCGGGGGGGCTGGAGGTGAGAGGCAGGGTACACCCTGTACAGGTCGACATGTTGAACACTTGAACAAAAACTTGGTGCTGCATTAATATATTTGACAACATTTTATCTAACAGGATATTTTTTGTTTTAGGGTCTTTTTCCAAAGAACATATTAGACCCACATATTCTGATGGTGGTGTTCTCTCCACGTCAGTAATTTTAGTAAACATGTCATCATAAAATTAAGTTTTTTTTTAAAAAGGTCACACACACGTTTAGACGGACCACCTTTAGCTCTGACTACAGTTGTTTTGCTGTGTCATCATTTTTATAAGCTTCTGCAATGCAACTATTTATTTCTAACCGATTTTTCAATGAGATTTTGTATTGATGATAGGATAGTCCGACAGCTGTGCAAAGTTTTCTCCAGCGTATCCAATAGATTCTCAATCGGGTTCAGGTCCGGACTCTGTGACGGCCATGTGTGAAAAGCCTGCCTCAACCACCCTGAACCCCTCCTTCACAATCTGAGCGCTGTGAATCCTGACCCTGAATATGCACATGATGAATAAGGACAATCGATGGATGGAATAACCTGCTCATTCAGTCTTTACTTCATTCTTTGGCACTTAATTTTGCTGAACCGAGACCTGACCAGCTGCAGCACACATTGCTGTACTGGGCCTTCTGGTTTCACCCATCACTGTGGAACAGGATGAATCTGGACTAATCAAACCTTTTCCATTGCTCTTTGTGCTTTATTATAAACCAACACCAAAGTTCACAGGTTTTATTTCACACCGCAGCACCTGTACTCGTGTATGTAGTGCTGTTAATGCTTTCCTAATGTTTTTATGGTCAGCCAAACCAGGCTTGTGTTTGGCTTGTATCCATGAAATACATTCAGCACAAGAAGAGCCATGCTCTTTGATATTTTGCTTATTCATTAAAATATTAAAATAAAGTATTTCTGATCTGTAAACTTGTAAAACAAGCTTTAAGATCCAGTATGTGCTGGTTAGCACTGCTGCCTCACAGTGAGGACGTCACTGGTTCTAGCTTCGGCTCGACAGTGGTCTTTCTGTGTGGTGTTTGCATGTTCTCCCTGTGTTAGCGTGGGTTTTCTCTGGCTCCCACTTCCTCCCACCATCCAACAATATGCATGTTAGGTTGATTGGCCCTTCTAAATTGTCCATGGGAGTGAATGTGTGACTGGTTGTTTGTCTCTCTGTGTTGTCCTGTGATGGGACGTATCCCGCCTCTCGCCCAAAGGCTCCAGCTACCTGCAACTCTTCATTGGAATACAGAATAAGCAGTACAGATAATGGATGGATGGAATATCTAGTATGTAAAGATTCAGCCACACTGAAAGGCTGCGTTAGGCTCATCTGAACACAGGTGGGTACAGTATGAAACAGAGAGATAGTGTGTGTAGGAGAGGGAATAATAAGAGTGGGAGCTGAGATGTGGGAGTTAAAGAGGACTGAAGTGGTCAAACTGTGCAGCTGAATCTGCTGCTGGTTGTGATGATTCACACATAGAGTTACAAGGCTGCATGAATCAGACTGCTCAGAGGAAAATGTGCTGGTTCCCTCCTGGTTTATAAAGCTCCTCCGGTTTTTCAGCTGCACACATATTACAGCCATTACAGGCAGCTTCTAAACAACCCGGGATGAAACTACATGCAGTTCTCTGGAATTTGACTCTTTTTAGCAAGGAGTCATGTTTTTATCAGTAAACTCTGCCTACAGGCTGTTTAAAAGGAGCAGAGATTGCATGGCTCTGGCTGTTATTGGGTTTTTTTTACATCTAGAGCAGCAGCAGGTATGTTGCAACTGAATCCTGTTACAGCTTTTCAACAATTATATTCATATTTTATCAAACTGAGAAGCAATTACACATTTCTGAAATGCAAAAAAGCATAAAGTGACATATGAAAAGTCATAAAAACTGGAGTATTATCACATTTCACTCATAATGTGGTTTGAATTTATGATGTTTCAGAAGTAAAGAGACTCTTCAGTAAGAAATATGATGTAAAACATAAAAACCTTTTTTTTATTTCCTATAAAGCTCTTTGTAAGATCTCTGAAGGGTCCAAAACCGATCTGAAATGTTGGAGATGGAGTGTGGGAGTGTTTTTGTTTTTACCTGTCTCATGTCATGTTGTAGCACTGCAGATCTACAGACAAAAGCTTTGATTGCAAACTAATACTGTTCAGGGCATTGTGAGCAGGCCAAAAGGTCAAATGAGATAACCCGAGTGATGGCATTGTGCTGCCTTTTCATTCGGAGACCTCTCAATGGGGCATTGTTTCTGCTAATGTCATCGTCCTGTCGGCTCATTGAGCCCTTAAGGTTACGCTCTGTATGGAAAGGGCCTTGACATTTTTCATCCTGCAGCCTTTTTGTTCAAATAAGGTGAGAAAGCATGTTTTGAATCGATACAAAGAACTATTGCTCCTGTAAAGGTGAGATCAGAGATATGTGATAAGAGACTCACACATGAGCCAAGCTGAGGTGCAAATGGCTGCAAAGACACTTTGTGTTGTCAAACATCCATTAACACGTTGCTGTGATGCTGCAGAACTACGATGTAGTGTTTCCGCTGATGGGAAACATAAATCTGAGTTTGAGAGTTTTGTGATTCTCATCCTGCGTGTCCATTAACTCTCACTGTTATAAACGTCCCATTTTGTTCAAGCTGCAGCTGCTCAACTTTAACATGTTTATTTTTGGGCTATTTATTTTTAGGATTTGAGTGTTTTTTAAATGAGTAATTAAAGTGAGGGCTGCTGTCTTAGGATGAACTCCTACTGCAACATCTGCTGAATTTTATCATCCTAACGTTTGGATTTAATCCCTGATGATGGAAAATACAAGCAACAGTACAGCTACCGTCACCAACATGCTATTTGAGCATTTTATTTTGTTTTTGCATCAACATGTATACATCAATATGTTTTATTTACAGCTTATTGATCTGCTAACTTTGCCTTCATGTACAAGATGTACCCACACTGCAGCCGCTTTGTTGCCTCCATTGCTTTAAACTCTTTAACCTTCTTTCAGCAGTATTAATCAGCTGCTTTCAGGTGAAAGTCTACAACAAATCCACTGATCCAAAGGACAATACATGCTGAGATAAAAGTAATATTCACCCGATGTGCCCAAACAGGCTAAAATTAACTTTTACTGATATGATATGAAGGTTTAAATGAACTTGTTTGATCACCAGCTATTCTCAAAATCTGCTAAGTATCAGAATTAAGATTAAAATGAATCAGATTTTAAGTGTAACTGAGTGCATTTAACCACAGACGTTTCGTTACAATGCTTAACAGGAATAATCTCTGGACATCTTTTCTAGACAAAGTCTTGTTTTGCTCTAAACACTTTCAAAAGGATCTACTTTCAACTTTAGCTGACTAGATTGTCCTTATGTTAGTTGATTTTACAAGATTTATGAACATTATCAAAGAATTTAAAGATGCATTTACGTAAAATAAAATCCACCCAGTTTGAACGTCTCTTTTAATTTACTCATGATCCAAATCTTTACATCAGCACAGTGATCATAAAAGCCTTATCTGCATCTCTGAGCTTGGTGTTTGTGGTAGAGCACATGAGCACAAATTATCTGTCAGATCTCAATGACTTCTCATTGAATGAGACTCATTCATTGTTGATATTCTCAGTGTTAGACGAGCGACCTGTCCAGGTGGGTCTACCTCTCACCTGCTAATAGCTGGGACAGACTCCACCGTCCACGTGACCCTGAAATGGATTAAGTGTCATGGAAAATGAATGAATGTTGATATTCCTTCCTTTCTTTTTTGTAAGCAGCCTTGTTCTTTAATAATTTTTGTCTTAAAGGGGAGATATTATGCAAAATCCACTTTTTTAGTTCTTAAATGCATGTTTTTGTGAACTTTTTAGTGTTTTGGAATGCAGAAAATGTAAATGTATTCCCTCCTGATGTTGCGCATATATCTTTATATTCTTTTTGATCATATTTTTAAGTCTGTTTAAATCTCTCTATTACTTTTCTTTTATCTATTACGTCACAGTATTTGCTGTGGGTCTGCCAAATAAGGTCGTGGACTTTCAGGTTATTAAATTCATGAATCTGATACGTCGACATTTATAGTAAATTTACCAATAAAAATGTTTCTCTGCTGGGAGATTAGCGTATCGCTGCTATCAAGCTACAAATATGGCGGAACAGGGTAGAGTTGAACTTACTGTGACCTGGAGGTGGGCGGGGCTTAACATGCCTCGTTCACATTTAAAGAGACGACACCAAAACGAGTCGCTCTGAAGACACACCTCAGAACAGGGTTGTAAGGTGTGTGTGGAGCGAGAATAAGCAGGAATTCAGACTAAAGCTCTGCGGTTCTAGTTTATACAGACAATAAATTAATGATTTACATGTTAAAAGGATTTAAAAGCATCATATATCTCCTTTATACGGAAGCGTTTAACCGCCACAGCGATGTAAAAAATATTGTAACAGTTTCTCGTTATAACGAGATACTTTCTCGTTAAAACGAGAAACTTTTCTCGTCGCCTTCTAGCGGGACGTTTGAGTCCTGTCTGGAGGAAACTGAACGAGAAGATGGTGTTACAGTGCGATGTGTGCTACTGGACCATCTATGCACGTATGTGCAGTGTTAATGACATGCATACGTTCATGTGCACTGTGATTAATAAAGACGGGCCCCCGCCCCCCCTCTCCTGATCACCGTGTTCTCTTGTTCAGAGCAAATATGTCTACGTGAGAGTTATTAATAAATAAGCTAAACTACTCTCAGATATAATATAAAGATGTCTACGCCTGCTGATAGCCCAGGAGAAGGTTCCCGGACTGCAGAACCAACAGATGGAGTTGATGGAGCCGCTTTATGCCTTTTTGAGAAGACAGAATGTGTCGGAGGAACGCATCATTGCACTGAGGAATGACAGAGTAGTCATATGAAGCACGTTACCTACATCAGTTTAGCAGTTATTTACCATGATACTGAGTTGACCTGCAGTGCAGTGGTAGACTATAAGTACAGCTTGGAACGACCTCCGACAGATGAAATGTTTACAGCCACTGAGTTTGTCCCCTTCTGCTGCTGTTGGATAGTTGGTACAGCAACTATTAGCAACTCTGTTTTCTATGTGAAAATTAATTGTTCATGGGAACAAAACATGGATTTGTAAGTAGATGAGGCAAAGTGTATGGTGTTAAGGATAGAGGATACATGTATTGGTGTGTGATGCCAGAAGATTATATTAAAGATAACATTTTCATAGAAAAACAGCTATTTTACTTTCCATCTCCCTTCTACTCCTACAATCAGCACCCTTTTGCAATTAAAAAAATTCAACAAATGGAATTTAAATGTAATCAGTGATCTTTGTCCTTGGACCCACTAGGTCAGATCTCACACTGTGTTGTCTTTTATGCCATTATCAACAGGATGTTAAGCACCTTCAGACCGACTCTGTTCCCTGTCAGCAGCATTTAACTAACCTGTTTAAGTGCATGACTAAATATTTCAGCTCTGTATTATGCACGCCTTTTACTTCTGTTTCTCTTATACTTACAGAACTAAATTATTTAATTACAGAAGACTGGCAGAAACATTGCAGACAATTATTTAAAGAACTTAGACTTTTGCATCTTGTTTCCTAATACACCTTTTATCATTATAACCAATCCTTTTTCTAGATCGAGTTATCATGCTGTTTGTTAAAATATCTTAAATATGAAAGCTGTTGTACAGACTTAACCTCATAAAAGCACATCTGACTTGGTAAAAAAAAAAAAAAGCCTTTCAATCTGACATAAAGAGGTGCGTCACCTATTTTTTGGACCTGAGGTGCTCACCACAGAGCTGTCCCTGTTTAGCTTTAGTTTATACAAGTCAAAAGCTGCAAGTTGCCCATTCTAAGCAATTTATCGATCCCTGGACTCCCTATCAATAACCCTTCTCTCGATCCTTACCAAAAGAGAAGAGCCCAACAGCACAGCGGTGCAATGTTTGCACTCAGTCATTCAGAAAATACAATTATTCTCCTTCCCTTCGACTGTGAAATTGCTGTACAATCGCTGTTAAACATGCTGCAGTCATAATCACTGATAAGAGATGCATGGGGCCTCGCCTCCTCTGCCAATACAGTATGCAAACGACGCCCCGCTGTTCTGCCCATCTTGTAACTGAGCAATATTAGAGTTTGTAAAAGACACTTAGGAAAGGCAGCAGATGTGGCATCTGTCATTAAGTAACCCCTGTTCCCTTTTAGCCATACTGCCTCCTGCCAGAAATCATGGTCTGGGATGCAAATGGGAAATGGTGCACTAAACAAAAGCTTAATAACACAGGAAGGTGAGAAGGGCTAAAATATGAATCACTGATCCCTTCAGTGATGGGATCTGGTCTGGTTGCCCTGACTTGCTGTGGAGGACACTTTGTAGTCATCACTTCCGCTTAACTGCCCCCTTAGAAGGAGGGTCACTACAAATCAGAACAAAGTTCGTGTGGGGGATTCAATGAACGTTATCCTGTGATGACATTTTTTACTCTGATGGGAATAGTCTTCCAGAACGACATACCCAAGTCAACAGAACACAAGGGGTCACTGAACCTCACATTAGTTCAATGCCAAAGGGAGAATTTTGGTTTGTGTGTCAAATACTCTATATATCATCATATGAAGCAATATCCTTAAACAAAGCACATATCCAGTAGTATTAGACCTGTGAATGGATCTGAGTGGAATAAAAGCTGAAAACAAAACAGCTGTATGTTGTATGTGTAACGTGTTCTCACTGCAGAGGATGAACTCTCATTATGCTGTCATCAGTGAACTTTCATTACCATAAGAAGCTGATGCAATTCATAAAAACATCTCATATAAAATAAAAGGGTCAGTCAGCCAATTTAGGGTCGCGGGTAGCTGGAGCTTATCGCAGCAGTCATTCGGGTGAGAAGCGGGGTACACCCTGCAGGTCGCCAGTCCATCACAGGGCCAACACAGAGAAACAGACAACTTCATTTTCACTCACGGAGAATTTAGAATAACCAATTAACCTAACATGCACATCTTTGTATGGTGGGAGGAAGTGCTAACCACCTACAAAAGTTATACAGGAAATAAAAAAATAAACGATTTAAAAAATTACATTTGACTGTAGCTTTACCAAGAAGGACATTGCCTAAAAAAATATTTTCCAGTAAGTGATGAGCGTTTTCCTTACAGCACTGGGTAGGAAGTCAGGCGTCAGGTGGAGTGCTCAGTGACAGCAGGACAATGTAAAAATAAAGTTATCCAACACGCTTATTTAGTAAATCATTTTTATCCACTGTTTGCCAAACATCACTGTGTACAATAAAAATGAAAAAAAAAATAGTATTAGACTTAATATAGCAGTAAAAGAACTTTAAGTAGGTCAAGTCTGTGCAAAATGTCTTCCATTTCCACTCTGCATCAAAAGTAATTGGGTTTTTTCCAGCATCTATACATCTATCAGGTCAAAGACAACAAAAAAAAAAACTGAGTTTGATGCACAAGACGGGGAGAATAACAGTGGATCTGTTTGTGTACAGCTGTACTGTAATACACCTCCACACTGATGCGAGGAGCAATATGAAGAAAAATGCAGTGGGCTGAGAGCCCAGAGAAGCTGCTGAGATGTGTCCGTGGGTGGGTTCACACCGATGCAGCAGAAACGGGTCTACTTTTCTGCAGAAAGCTGCAGATAGGGTGCTTTTGTGGGACTGTAATCAAGTGTAAGCATAATGAGATTCATGTGAACAGTAATCAGGAAGATGTGCTAGTCTCCCAATTCAATGTGACATTCATCAAAAAACCCAAACATGAAATCAAGATTTTATTACCAAATGCTTTTATGGAAAATAATTTAAACTTAAGTCCAAATACAAACCAATTGGGATATATTGTTGGCAGATCTCAGTTCAAACCATGTCCCTCAGCTTCCAGTGAAGAAAACAGCACGGCTGTTTAAAAAAAACAATTCATGATGTCTAGGGGTACAATTTATTCTCTCCAGCAAATGTTTGCATGCACTCTCCATTAAATTTGCGCTAATTTTACTCGTTCTGTTTCAATAATTAAAGCTTCAAATGTATAAGTAGAAAGATTTCCAATTTGAATGAGTGCACATTTTCATGCTTTTAATGTATAAAAAGGAAAAATCTTTTCTCTGCAGTACTCCTGCAGTTTCAAATAAGGGATGCTGGGCTTTTGTTTGTGTTTGATGGTAAGAAGCAAAGAGGAAAAAAAGAAAAAAGGATTAAAAGTTTTCTGCAAGGTCCATGATCCTCTTCCGCTCAGCCTCTTTGAACTCGTCACTTTTTCCATCTCCGATGCTCTCAGCATACTCTGTAAGAGACAGAAAAATCAGAGGATGGGCTGGTTTGAAAGCAGAGGCGTGGCTGTGTGACTTTTAAACAGAACATCTTTTAAAGGAGGCTCCCTCCAACACTGAGTGGTAGTCATAAGTGACCAGGAAAAGATATTTCAGGTACAGGAATTTATCCGACAAATTAATTAAAAACTAAATAAAAAATAAAGAAAGAAAAACAAAATTGCAAAAGCTGAGGTTAAGCATGTTAAACTTTTACACAATGAAACAGTTTCCTTGTGTAAAATAGTTCTTGAGTAGAATCCAGCAATAAGCGCTGTACTGATAAATCCCTTTCAAGTGGGGAAGCTACACAAGTTAAGGCAGGACTTGACGGTTGAAATGACAATAATGAAAAGAAGTCAAATTAAAACCTATCTTGATGACAAATAATTAAGTTTTCTCTTGAGTTGTAGCAATACATCATCCCTTGTGTACCGGTATGTTTGTGGGAAGCAAACTCAAAGACCATCACGGGCCCCAAGGTGATTTCACAGCTCGACATCTTGGCTATTACTCAAGCCTCTTCCTCTAAATACGACTAATTACAGAATGATTCTGTAACTGCACCTGTGTACATATTTAGCTATTTGTACATGAAAAGAAGAAAGCTGAAAGAAGTGCATTTAGTAGCTAGCTCTACACAACAGCTTCTAACTGAAGTTTAGTCTTCATTCAGTCATTGCAATTTCTTTCATACAACTTTATACCGTATGACAGAAGCTGCACAGAGTCCACTGTGTCCTCTGCAACAACAACAGGCTATAGTTTATTGTGCAGCACTTCATTGTGTGCTTCCGAGCATTTGACTGTTTTCTTCATTTTGTGTTTCTGCCTCCCACACGAGGCCTTTGAGACAGTCTGACTGTCGATTTGTGAGTCTAATGTGGAGAGAGAGGAAGTTGCAGCTGCTGCAGCCCCGGTGGAATCCTTTGCATCTGCTCTGTGTCTCAGCTTGCCTCTGAAGGAGGGATTACACATTAAACCCAGGGAAGTTGAGACAAAAAGATGGAAGGGGGTGGGGGTTGCTTTTCTCTGGGAAACACTGCAGAGAAGAGTAAGGGTAGCTACCCTTACAGCATGAGTTTTTCTGAGCACAAAGAATGGATATCACAGATGCTTTGTTTATTATTATTATTATTATGAGTATTATTATTATCCATTATTAAACAGTGGTTAAAATCCCTTTTCCATGTTATTTAATTTTGAAATAACATCAGCATAATCTGCCTTATAAAAATGAAAATCCTTTGATTACCATGCATCGGCTGGCAGAGTGTAGCACAGTCATGGTCGTTAGCCCATCAGAATAGCAAACCTTTGCTTAATGCACGTGTGTATCATTGAATGAGGCAAAACTAAGTGCATGAAACATGGCAGTAAACACTACAGTTCTCTGTAATGTCTTTTTTTGGGTTGAGGGATACTGCTTTGGTTAGGGTTTATTGGTATGGTCTATTGGCAAAGAAACCTAAACCGAAAGATAAACCCATAAATGTGAACTTGCAGAATGCTATCCTGATGAGATATGCCAAACTAATGGAAGACAACGTAACCGCATGCTTTAGCCCACCTACCTTCATTAGCCAGTTAGCTCTTTGTACAGTCAGCTCCGAGTTTGATGTCAATCATCCCTTTCCCCCACACCCAGAGCCCCCCTCTCAGCACCTCTTAGTCTTTTTTTGTATTTTCTGGGAGCAAAGGCACATATGATGCTGCCAATATGGCGATGGTGGAAACTGCTTACCAGACTTCAATTTAGCCATTTAGAAACCAACAGGTGACATTGATGTGGCTCCAACCATCTTTTTTATATACACTCTTTGGGTAGAACTACTAAATTGAGGTAGACATAAAAACAGAGTTACAGTGGATAAGTGAGGGATTTGTTTTTGGCTTGTGGTGTAAACACAAGTTTATTAAACAAGTATAATTAAGTTAGGTATAACTTATCACACAAGCAAAGTGTGACATGTTATAGAAGTGTAAACAGGAATATAAGAAATATAAGGCTTTATGTTTGGAGTGCCTCAGGGTACTGTGTCTGCAGCCTTGCTGTGACAGAGTGGATCTTTTTACTTACAGTGGCTGTGTCTGCTCTCGGGAAATGTAAATACAGATGGTGATCACTTGACTGAACTCCCTCGGCAGATAGTATGGCCACAGGTTAACAGCTAACAGTTTGAGGTCACGGCACATATAGAGATATGTCCCTGGTTACAACAGCGGTTGTTGACATACATGATAAGTCCTCCACCTTTACTTTGTCCACTCGCTTCAATGTTCTCACGGTACATCCGCTGGTTAGCTCAGTGAGGATAGCTCAGCGAGTACACATTCCCTATGAAAACTAAAGGAAATGATTGTGGCGCCCTTGATTCTCCACTAGCTAAGCCTTAAACTTGGCCCCTGCCTTGCAGCCTCTAAATCTCCTTCTAATCTCTGTTTTTCTCTCTAATCTCCTTTTACTCTGAATGACACGTCGTGTTTCGGTTGCGCCTGTTGTGCGCAGAGCTAGCAGCCACAAGTAGACATCCACAGGCTGGCGTCCATCGATTGGCCTGATGTGATCCAGAGTGTTTCGTCTTACCATCCGACGACGTCTCTTGATTTGTTCCATTAGTCTATTTCCCATGAATAACCATAATCCGAGCCCCAGGTAAAAAGTTAGGGGTTAGGGTTAGTCTTCGTGTCCGTCTTCTTCTGTGGTGTACTGCCGGGTCAGTTGAGTAGGCACTAATGGAAAGTGGCTTAAGTGAGGAAAACTGGCTCTCTGTTGCATTTTAAAGTTAAAAATATCAACGATCAAATAAAAAATATCAAAACTATGATGTTAAACGCAAATAAATGTTTAAATGATCTAAGAGGTATGGAGCACTCCTGACCCATTACATTGCAGAACTATAAGGCTCAGAGAGTAAAATGTAATCTACAGCCTTTTCTACAGGTAGCCTCAGTGTGAACTTGCATGTGTCACCGTGTATATGAACAGCTCTGCAGTTAACCACGCAGACAGAAAGGTCAGAGAGGCCACGACTCCACAACTCTACAGGAGTTTTTCTTTAGTATCCAGATATCCTCCTTCTTCTGTCACCACGGCAACGCAACAAAGGACAATACAGTACAGATCACTGCCGTTACTCAGGTCAGTGACTGATCTGCAATGAATACTAGTAAAATTATTTCCAGGAGCAGATTCTGCAGCTGCAGATGGATGAGAACACAGTGCAGGGCTACCAGTGTGATCACATCTGCAGCAGGGACATCCTAAGTCCTTTAAAACACTGTTACACTTGCCTGAAGCTGTGTCAATTCAGCTGCACAAGGGAGAAAAGGCAGAGTGATGCTCTAGTGTGTTAATCAATAGCAAGATTTTCTAAAACCTTAGGTTGTCGTGTGCATGCAGCCTTTTTGTGTAAAAATCGCGTAAAAATCATGTAAAAATAAACAGGCAACCACTGGTCTGAAAGGTGAAAAATGATAAATATATTTCAGATTACAAGTCAATTTTATCAAGGTTCACAGGCCATTGGTATTTTATGTGTAATATATATATATATATTGTATAAAAACAATATGATTGATATGATTGTTAAAAAGGGTTCTTAGAGTAAGATCATCTTCACTCAAAAATAACATTTCACTGGGTTTTTAAACTTTGAATTAAAAAGATCAAATAATCTGATGGCTTTTATATAAGTAATTCAACATCACTAATAATGTGAAGGAGGATAATTAACAGCATCTTCCAAGATTTTCAAAGGACCTTTCAGTGCTCAGGAAAACTATTCCAATCTGGTCAATGATGAAATGTACAGCCGCTTTTCATCATTCAACCGCTGGTTATCTAGATGGTGCCCTGAAAAC
>JBAMHV010000014.1:20332822-20347539 GCA_037177535.1 Pseudomugil gertrudae
CTAAATGAAATATTGATAAATATACAAAATAGTAATTTATATTGAAACAATGACGCTAATTAAAGAGATAAATGGAATTTTTTTTAGTCAATTGATCTAAAATTATTGGTTCAACAATCTGCCACGTGAGTTTTTTAAAGTACACAAAAATTCACGAAAAATTTGTCTCTTGTAGATTATTTTAACTATAAATAAAGTTTCATAACATAATAAAAATTTTTTGTATTTTTCCTTTCAAAAATTTCTAAAAATTAGTTTTTAAAAATTTTTTTTAAATATTTTCATTCTGCGAATTTTATGAATCAATTCCATGTTTTTTGTGAATATTAATGTTTTAGTCTTAAGAGGCTACAATTTAATATAAAAGAATTATATTTTTGTATTTAAATTTTGAGAGTTACAATCTAACTTAAAAAATTGTTATAAAAAAGTCCATGTCAAGCAGTTTATTTGTCGATAAAATATCAAAAAATTAGAAAATAATATTTATATCTCTTACATACTTTCTTACAAAATTTAACTAGAATAAATATTATTTAACATTTATTGCATTTTTAATGAAACATAGGAATCTAAATTCCGTTATAAAGAATCTTATCTAGTCAGATATATTTTTATGTTTGATTTGATGTTAAAAACATTTAAAATCGTATTTATTCCTCATTTCCATCAAATTACTAGACTTTTATTATTACGAGTCGATGCTCAAATATTTTCAAGATATAAAAATCCAAAACTTAATGATTTCGATGGTTTTATTTAAATTTTGTTTTCTGAGTTTAAATGTATTCATAGTTATATTTCATACGTGAAGTCCCAAAAGTCAATGACTAAACTATTAGCTCCTATTTTGTAAAAAAATTAATATAAACGATATATTTTTAATAAAAACAAGAACATATGAAATAGAATTTGTAAAAAAATATTTTCAATACAACTACCATTGTTTATTAGCAACTTTAGAAGACGAAAGCTTAATTTAAATAACTCGAGTGAGAGTATCTTGAGAGAACTAATCAATTTCTCTAAAAATCAAGTTTTTTATTGCTTTTATGGATTGAACTCTTAAAAAAAAACCCATAAATAATAGTCTAGATGATTTAAATCGGGCAAATGGTAGGACATTCCAAGTTTATTTATTTTAATTTTATTAACCGATAGCAATCACATCCTTTCAAAATATTCGTTGAGAAATATAAAAATTCCATTTATTCGATGTGCACAAGTTTCATCTTGTATAAAATTGTTCCCTTATATATTTGAATCCAATTTAGAGTGTAAGTGCAGAGGAAAATCATTTTCTAAATCGATATGTATTTTTTAGCTTTTAAATTCCATCATAGAATATCAGGCTGACAATACCACTTGCTGGTAAAGAACACAAAACATTTAAAGGTTTTAAGTGTAGACTTTTTAAAACAGAATCGTTCGGATTTTCGGATCCTCATACACGTCAATTTTGTTTTTTGGCATTAAAGTCTTACCGAAAATGCGCTTCGTCTAAAAACAATATTCAATTTAAATCTGCCTGTGTTTTTTAATTTTGAAAGTAATAAACTTAATGGAAATTGAAAATGAAACATTTAAATTAAGTCTAATAGTGACTGTAAGGTTCAGCTTAATGTGTTTCACTCTAGGTCATTTTTCTCCCCTTTAAGTTAGCAACATGTCTGTGAGATTAATTGCATAACTGAGACACACAACAACATATTTTTGGAAATTTTATGACAATGTGTTTTTACAATTTAAATAGATTGATTGTCACCCTGAAATATGCAAAAGAAGCCAGATACAAAGTACAAAGGTCTATTGCCCAGTGGTAACTGCAGCCTCTTTTATCAGCAAAACAATGAAACTGAATAAAACAAGAAGTGGTAATAATGGGCAGTTATCTCTTTTAAGCCTACTGGCTTAAATTTATTTTTTTATATTTAGATTTACACTGAAGCTGTATGCTACATATAATCAGCATATTTAATGAAGTTACTGGAAAAACATCATTTATGCAGCCCTTTAATGTGGCATTGTTTTCCGGTATTTCCTGACTAAATAAACTGACAGAAATCATGACAACTGTTAAAGACAGACTAACTTGCTCTGAATAAATCTCCTCTCCTCTGCATTGGCTCCTCCTAAAATTCACAGCTTACGGAGTGATGAATCGTTATTCTGTACTCTCAACAAGAGGAATATTAAGCTGCAGCTAAGGCTATTCTAGCTTAGTATTACTAAACTATCTTGCTAACTGACAGTTTACAATCACAAAAGGTTGACTCCACCTGATAGTACAAACTGATAACTTATTGTGATGAGACATTCTTTAAATTGCAGATTGAACTCACCATTCCCACAAAGCACAGATCACACTAAGTATCAATGCATATCTTAAGTATACCTAGAGTAGAGTAACTGGTAACTAGCCAGGTTAGCCCAACTTTAGCAAGGCAGCTTAAACAAGAAGCATGACCAATGCAAAGCACGCACTATTACACACAACAAAGAGTTGAACTGAAACTGGATAGTTGCCTAGTCATTATTAATTTCACAACATCAGTATGAATTTACCAGTCGGCTCTGCTCGGCCCACTGCTGTAATTTAGCCAGACTATAGGTACCCCCATCATGTTAGAGAAGGCAACGGTGAAGACGACCGTGTATTGAATGGAGTCAGAGTTCTATTTAGTGGGCAAACGCTGCACCACTCTGACACTTAACAGCATTTACTATTCTATGAGATATTAAGAACAAATCGGCATTTAATCAGCGGTTGAAAATGGCCATTTTAAAAAGCACTAATATCTGCAAATTTAGTCAGCCAAATTGATTTTGGGCTCTAGTGTTTATAAAAAAAGAATTGTGTTTTGTAGGATTTCTGCTAAAGCTAAACAAACTTACTAGTGTCTCCAAAATAATTTAACAAAACTTGGGTGAAGAGAGAAGCAGAGCAATAAACTGAGCACTCTGGTAGTATGTTGGTTTCAATGACAAAGTGTGGGAGGGAGGTTTGTTGCTGGTCAGGCGTGGCAGTCCTAAACATCTTTTGTGGTCAAACTGGGAACATCTAGCAGTTTCACAAAATGTTGCACCTATGAGTAATTCAATCTCGTCTATATATAACATGTAAGCCCTTGGTACCTACAATAACTTTCCTTACTTGGTTATTCTATTACAACAAGTGTTCTTGTCAAGGAGAAAATTTAAGAAAAATATTGTCAAATAAAATCTTAGACAAGTCACCTGCTACACCCTCGGGGAGCCTCACTTTAATGGAAAGAAGAAAAGATGTTCAGCACACGATGAATCAAGCCAGACCTCTGAATCTGTGCAGGGACCGGAAGGTTTTGAACAATGACAAGTACATTAAATATTCATTATTGTGAGCTGCGGAAAAGGACATTTGGGATATTAAAACTCGAGCCAACACCACTGCAGTGTGGCAGCACTCATTACAGGGGCAAGGTTTTGTCCACTCGTGAATTTTGACACCGTGGCCAATATCTTTTATGTGTCAGCTCGATCCCTCTGGCAAACATCGGACAGAGGAAGCAGAGAAAGAAAAACGTGTTGAAAAGAGAGATTGGACAAGTAAATTACTGCAACCTCAAGGGAGCCTGGCAGCCTCACTACAGTACAGACAAAGTAATAAGCAGTGATTTTCAGTCTCAGTCTCTTTACTGTAACTCGGCCGGGTTGTGTGCTGGTTTCAAGGGGCTTGTATGAATTATGAAAGACAGTCGGTGCAGTTCAAGTATTGTTATGTATACTTTTACTTATGTATACATGTGTAATTCTCATGTTAAGTCTTTTTGTAAATGTATGCCTCTTTCATTTACAGCAATTAAATGTCATGTTCTAAAATGAGTTTATATCAGTTTTTGTAAGAGTAAGAGGGAGCCTCAGTTTCCTCTTTACGGGATGAAGGCATCCTAAATCCAGCATCAGATCATGAAGGACATGAAGATGTGATATAATGAGATAAGCCAACATCATAGTGATTAAACTAACATATGAAATTATATATGAAATTTCCACAACAGCGTGCAGTAACTACGGAAGAGAAACTGCAACACAATGCTGGCACTATGCTCAAGTGGAAGAACGCCTTTCATTAGCATCTACTATGACAACCCAATTGTATAAATCCAGCTTTACTGTGCGGCAAAAAGCAATGTAACAAAGTATCACAAGAATTAGATGCCTTGTTGAGCTTTGTGTCAATATCTAAATATAGAATATCTGCAAAGGAAAACACAGTTTGTGTGATTTCAGCATTTTATTCTAGATTTTTTGAACATCAGTTTAGTTGTTAAACTATGATTAACTTGTGTTTCATCTTCCAAAATATTATAAAAATATTCATGCTCTCCCCGTGTATGTGTGGGTTCTCTCAGGGTACTTAGCTTCCTCCCATCTTCCAAAGACATGCATGTTAGCCTAATTCAGGGGTGCTCAAGTCTGGTCTTCGAGATCTACCATCCTGCAAGTTCTAGATGCAACCCTTTCTAACACACCTGAATCAAATAGCTGAATTTCCTCTGCTGCGTGTCATGCAGTCCCACAGAGGCCTGCTAACGAGCCATTCATTGGATTCAGCTGTGTTGGACGATGGATACATCTAAAAGTTGCAGGATGGTATATCTTGAGGACCGGACTTGGATACCCCTAACTGATCACACTAAATAGCAGCATGGGGGAGTTGTGGCTAAGACTGCCGCCTCACAGCAAGAAAGTTGCTGGTTTGAGCCCCGGCTGGGGGAAGAACAGTGGTCTTTCTGTGTAGAGTTTGCATGTTCTCCAGCTTCCTTCCAAGCACAACACATGTATGTTAGGTTAATTGCTATGGGTAATTGGTCATTTATCACATGTAAGTTGGATAAAAACCTCTGCCAAATGACTGTAGAAAAGAATAGACTAAATTGTTTTCATAGGAGTGAGTGTGGATGGTTTGTTGTCTCTCAGGCAACCATGCCTCTATTTATCCCTGCTAAATGCTGGGATAGGCTCCAGCTGAATGTTATAATACAAGATACTGCCATCTGGATAACACATTATGAAGATTCTTTAGTCCATTATTTAAGAAACTACATATTAGTATACTAATTATCATAAAAATTATTATTATTATTACATAATGATAATCTTATGATAATTGTTATATATACTACTATATATTGCTGTACCTTCTTAAGATTATAGATACTGGCACCATTTTACAAAATGTTTTTTTAAATTTGATTAATTTGTGTTTTTTTTAAGAATGACGTTTTTGTTCTTGCAGCAGTCAGAAAATACAACACTGCATTTCTTTAAGAACACTGCCAGGTTTTTGGCCCCAGGTGTCGGCAGACAGTAGGGAGCCCATTACTCATTAGGATTTTACGATGAAACAAATACATGCAACATTGAAAACCATAGGTCAAACCCCAATGTTCATGGTCCTGCTGGCAGCTGCGTAGCTGCTCTGGGCTGCCCACCTGTATAAATGTTGAGTGCATTTGTGCTCTGATACTGCATGACTCCACAATTTTGCAGATATTCCTGTGGGAATTGCCTGGTGTAAATTATAAATGTAGTCAAATTATACACAGTTATTTTTCTAAAGCAAAATATACAGTAGTTGTTAAACATTTGGAGACACTGTCTCATTAATATAAACAGGATTGATGTCTGCTCTAAACATACATTTTTGATGTTATTTATTTGATACAGACCAATAGCATTCTCAATTTAACCTTGATATATCGACTATTCATTTTTAAAAACAACATACAACTCACTACTCATTGTAAACAATATTACAGTCTTCTTACCAATTAAACCTGTTTATCAAATTATTTTAATGAAACAAATTATTTGCATAGGTTTCACATTTTATTCTAAGACTTAAGCAATCCAAACAATATTTTACATGTCCAGGAAATATCCTTGGCGTTAAATTCCAAATTTACCAATTCTAACTGTGGGCAATGCCACTGAATGAGTATTTTATCCACACTATTGTACCTCGGACATTTTATGTATAAATGCAGATTAACTTTTATGGTAAATTTTCTTATTAAGCCAATTGTCCCATACAATGATCTAATCCAGTGGTAGGGAACCCTCGTTCTTAAGAGCCGTATTCCCTGCAGATTTGAAACGAACGAATTCAAAGCTTGATAAGTTGCTGGATCCATTTAATTTGAATCAGGTGTGCTGGGCCAGTGATACATAGACAATCTGAGAAATACGGATCTCGAGGACCAGGGTTCCCTACCCCTGATCTAATCCCAAATTTAATTCATCCCTTACACATATTTTTTTAAATAAAAACTAATCAGCTTTTTTTCTTAGTAAAAATGCACATCTTAGTCCTGTCCCTGGGTTTTCACTCAGTCCTGTTATCCTAACACATTACCCTGATTCATTTGGAACATTCCACAAGTCACATGCACAACAAGGAGCGGCATCTGTTGGATCTTCTGAAGGCCATGGGAAGACCAAAATTAAGCTCTCTCATTCATTTTTCTGTGTATTTGATCATAGTAAACATATTATCAAAGAGGTCAATGTCCTGTTATTTAAATGATGCATTAGTTATCAGTTGTTAATTTTGAAAACAGACATTTTTGATGAATCTCTAGATTGTGCTTAGTCTTCTCATGCTATTAGCAAGAATGCCATGATGTTATATTTACCGTAATGTTTTTGACAAGTCTATGCTAAAAACTCAGTCTTGTTGCTTTCAAACATGTTACTCATTCTGTGGAATGACCACTGTAAGGATGAGAAGTGCAGTCCATTAACCTGACTTCTCCATCTTTTAATTGTACACTGTGGTATAATGAGTATTTCTCTTGATGTATGTGGAAAATCTAGTAATGTCTATGTAGCTGGCCTTCAATTATTATACAGAGTAATATTTTAGTTTCCAGAAGCAAGGAGGATTAGAATTGATTATTTTCCATCTCTTTCTGGTAGTGTTTTTTAACTTTATCCTGTGGCAAACAAGGAGAACTATGTATGATCTGCCTGAGGATATGGATATTTATAGACAATGCCACTTAATGTGTGAACTAGTCAATATGTTTAGCAGTAAATTCAAGATGTGTGCTGTTCCATTGAAGATTGGACTATTTAAAGCCTACTGCACTGTCCGTGTACACTGTCCGTTTGTGATTGAATTACATGGAAGGAAGCATGCAGAAACTCATGGTAGCATACATGGATGGTGGAATGAAACTGCTTCTCAAGATAGAAAGAAAACAGGGTGAATCAAATGTCTCTTTGGAGGGCATTCACAGCAGAAAAGGCTGGGGACTTGGTACAGTTGGATGGGGAGTTACAAAAGATTTTACACCCCCTTTGGGTTGGTTGGTGTTCAAACTGGACTTAACCCCAGCGGACGAAACCTCTGGACAACATCACATAGTTAAAATAATTGTTTGCTACTCTTGCAAAAACAGCTTTGCATTCAAAAATGTGATAAATTAAATATTATGCACACTGATATTTATTTGGTGCAAGGGGATTGATGTATTTTACAGTTTTACTAATGAGGCGCCTTTATTGTAAAGCCTTGCAGCAACATTTCCAAAGCTTGTGCGTAATGCGAGGACAGTTCTAGCTATCACGTGTCCTTAGAAGCCAGTAAAATCTTTTTTTTTTTTTGCTGCTAGTTCTGTGATTCAGGATCAGAGAACACACCTGAACTCAGGGGCGGTGGAAGGAAGATATCTGGTTTAGACAGTGTTCTCTAAATCAAATGAATGAAACCCCCAAATAGCAAAATATCGGACTGTAAGGAGGTGGATTAGTGGATCAGGATGCTTTTCTGAAAGTGAAAACATTTTTTTTATATTTACTTTGTTCTTAAATATAAGAACAAATACAGAGAAGCAAACTACAATGAAGGAGGAACGGTGCATTTACAAAGACAATGTGTTAAGATGTAGGTCTGGTTGCAGGTTGTGCATAATTGAATTGGGTTGGGTCTATATTGGAGATTTCTATGTGTGGAGTTTGGCCAATATACATAATGGGTAAGGGCTGAAAAAAAATTGCACTCGTGTAGGACCCCGGTTCCTGTTCTGCAGAATGTTTTCTGAACAAAAGCCATTACTGTACCTTTGTTTCTTCTCATTCCTAAACAGTAATCTACATCACGTCCTGTTTTATTGCAGATGGTAAATGTCTTTTTCTGTTTGGTTGCTGTTTGCAAGAGAAACTGATGTTCATACTGCAGCAACAAATCGTGCAATCCATGGAAGCGGACCAAAGTCTGTTTAAAGTGGACCAAACAGCAGCAGGGTGAATATGCCTTTAGTGTTTGTGGACCAACTTTTCAAGCTGTGTTGCATAATCTCATGTATATTTGTTTGAGTAAGTTAAAGGGCTCTACAAAGTGCCTTTCAAAGACTTATGAGAATGAGAATGAATTTTTAAATGAAAGAATAATGAATGATGAGGAAAACAGACAAGATAGAGAAGAGATGATGGGAAAATAAATAAGATGTAAGCCGACCAGAGCACAAAGATTTTATTCTTAGAGCAAAACTAAATATATCACAAATAAGTGTTAAACCAGTTCCAGCATCACATATTTTCTCTCAATCTGTCTACTCTCAGCAAAGCTAATGTAGGCCATTTCCGTTGTATTCCCCTGCTATTGGCCAATGTAGAAAACGCACTTTTCTCACATGTAAAACACAATTCACTGAGTTCTTAGGTGGGAAGAAAGTGCACAGAGGCATTTTACAGAATTGAGGTCATCCTCAGCCATATTTTGCTGAGCTCCATCCATCTCAAAGAAATGTTACCAACAAAGTGAGAGTAGAGGATAGGTAATGGAAGAAAGGGAATGAAGAAGAATGAAAGCACTAGCAATTGATAAGGTGACAAGTTGGAGCATTAAGATTAGAAGATGATGTGATGTGAAGCAAAAACGCAGAGTAAAAAGCGACTGAAAAGACATGATGGGGAATATATTTAAAAGTAGATCAAAAGCAAGGACGTATGGAAATTGTAAGAAAAATAAGGTGCTTAAAAGGAAGGAATAGAAGAATATTACAAAGTGAAACTGGAAAAAAAACAGATGAAGAAGGGATTATAGAACTAAGAAATGCATAAAAATAAAAAAACATTAAGGCAGAGAAGGAGAATGAAAAGGGGATAGAAGAGGGGAGATATACCAAGGTGGAAAGAAAATAAGCTGCTTATTAAAGGAGCAGGGCTGAAAACGGGGGGGAAAAAAGCAGCAGTTTCTTTTTATTTTGGGGGATGGGGGGGTTGTTCTCCTGAGAAATCTTGGGATAATATGTTGCAGAGGAAAAACATTTTGCTTACCGCCCGTTAAAAACAGGCTTAACAAGGTGAAACCAAAAGGCAGCGAGAGATAAAACACTGCTGCTGACGGCAGCCGATTCAGTCGAGGTGCTGGACAGAACTGGGTTGGCGGCTTTATCGGCTTGTTTAATGTAATGTGGCATTTGGTGGAGGCTTTGATTCACATAAGCTTAAAATAGTGTTTGGGTGTTTCAGCATTTGATACACACCCGCAGCAATGAAACCACAGCATTTTACTCAAACTAATAAACTACACAGGGTGTTGGTAATGTAACCACAGCAGCTATCATTTCATACCAGATGCACAACATGTAAGAGATCAAACCAAAACTATCCAGCTACAACATTAAGAGTGATCAGCAAACCGTTTGTAAAGTTATCTGGAAAACTAGGATAATGCAAATCTCCATAACGGGGATCTCCGCTCTACAACATATATAACAGGGTTAATTCAGCTTGAGTTCTTAGAGGCAGGTACATGGGTTTTTCAAGGTGGATTGTCAACATAAACTTTTTTCAATTTCCACTATAAACTATGCGTGTGTATTTCTTCCCTGGTCTTTTACCTGACATGTGAGGTGGCTGTCAGGTCACTTTGACCCGTTGGGGACACGGTAGAGCTGGACGAGACAAGGTTTAAGTACATGCCGACACTTGTAAGATCTAAGGTGCTGTTTGTATAACCATGATGATAAGAACAAGCTGACTAAAAAACTCCATAGATAAGAATCATATGATCAGTGTTTACCCAGAACCAAAGGATTTTGGACCAATGATGTAGCTGTGAGAAGACATGCAGAGATCCCGTGTTTAGAACGTCATCTGATATTGAGAGAACAGACAGATACTGATGTGTGTGGTGGATGAATGATTGACAGGAATTCCCAGCAGGAACAGTGGGTCATGCCTGGTATTTAAGGCGAGGCCTGAACAGCAGTTCTTCACAATCATTCTCTGGCTGCGGGTGGAGATCTGTACTCTGCTAATGTTAAATTGACACCTTAATAAAACAATAACAATGTTACGTCTTGTCGGACTCTCTGTCGGCGGGAACCTGGGAAGCGATGGGCGAAACCTGCAGGGACCCCAATTCCGAGATAAACCAGGGTGGCGGATGAGCAGGAAAGTTATGAACGTGAGTCAGATAATCCAACGTTTCACTGTGTAGAGGAGCTTTAATGTTTCTTACAGTCGAGAGCAACAAACACCCCTTCTGGAGGGTTTAGTTGGGAACCCCCAACTTAATAGTGATAAGAGCAGAAAATCCTCAACACATGCAACCAGAAATGTTTTCATTATTTCATATCACTTTCAACCAATCACAATCAAGCTTTTCTGCGTGTACATGTTCTTTCTTTCAGCCAAATATACTTCTTTGTTCTAACAGTTTGTTGGCATGTTGTTTTTATTGGGCATTTCAGATAAAGCCGAATGGTAACAGCAAACATATTTTGTTCTTTATGCTATATTAACCTCTTGTGGGTGTTCATAATCTACACAAGGCTGTCCTTTGTAATATTTAGAACTAAATGTTAATACATTCTTTAATTTTAGCATATCATGTATATGCTTACCACCCAAAAAGCAAGTTAACTTTTTCTACACTCCTCGACCAACAGCTTCCTTTAAATCATTAGTTTGATCTGATCAGCACTGCAAATAATGACATTTTTCTATCCAAAGGACAGAGTTTAATCTCCTAAGTTTCTGCTGTACTGGGCACTGAGATACTGCATGTAATCTTTATAATAAGTATGTTTTTCATTGTTCCCACACTGCCCTACATACTGTGCTCCTGCGCTAGTGGCAGTTCAAGATATACAGGATATTCAGATTTTCCTCCATAGTCCATTCTTGAAAGTGTATAACTAATTAAATAAGGTTACCAAGCTTCAAAAATCTGTAGGTGTTTATATCTTTACTTGTCTTGTGTTTGCTTCCAGAATGGTTCTTAACTAAGGAAAGCTAACAATGCAGCTTCAATCATAGCTGCGCACAAGAGGAAGACTTCATATCACCAGGTTATCATAAAGCCACACTCTTACCATCCCCTAGGAAGAGACCGAGAGCGACAGAGGGAGATGAGGAGGAAGAGGGGAAAAAAGAGGGGAGGGGGGAAGAGTATGTCAAACTGTCTGGCCTTTCTTGGCAATCCCACCCCACTGTCTGTCTGAGAAATGAATCTTCTGTCATCTTTAGATAGGAATCTCACCCTTATCGCTTCCCATCCACACCTCCCTCCCCCTTGTCATTCATTTTCTCACTCAAACTCCTTTTTTATTTTTTCCATTTCTCCATTTACCTTTGAGCCCAGATTGTGTTGTTTAAACTGTCCCACATTTAAATAATATTTCCAGTTTCTTCATCTGACTTTCTAAAAACAGGATGCTCTTTCTACATAATTTATGTTCATTATACCCTGCCTGGTCGCTTGTTTTCTATTAGTGCCCCTCCCTGGCACATACCTTAACACACTGGCACACACTCACACAGACAAGCTCTCACACAAAGCCTGTAAACTTTCCGTTCCTCTGTAAACTGTCATTTTGTTATCAGCAGGACTTTGATGGTATTTTAGGTCTCTTCCTCCTGTGGCTTTGGATGTGACACTGTAGAACTGAGCATCTTATCTACCAAAAGAAGGGGACATTTTCTTGACATTCCCTTTGTAGCAGAGGTTGCAGCATGTCTCAGCATGTCTAAGCATTTTTATTCATAAAGAAACAAATAACAACTTGTCTCTTGAAATTTTGAATTAATGAATGCTAAATTAAAAAGGCCAAATGACAAAAAATAAAATAAAAAAAGGCCAAGGCCTGAAATAATATTTTTTTTATCTGTCAAGCGAAACTTACTGCATCCCACCTGAATTAATGGCTATGTACTAACACAAAAAGCAAAACTGGGGGAACAGATTGTTGTGTAAGGGACGGGTGGAAGGAAGGAATGAAGAAAAGGCACTCACATGTTTCTCCCCTTCAATCCTCTTGTCAGCCTGTTGAACAGCCTCCAGGTACTTAAAATGTAACTCCATCAGTCGATCAACCTGGAAACAGGATGAAACAGAGGCAGACAAGAGGTGAGGCAGACAAGAAGGCAAAGATAAAATAAGAGAAAGAGGGAGGTAACAGAAACAGCACAAAGCAGAGACTAATAAACTATAACATTGAAAAGACTGGGATAAATACAGAACACAATAATGCGGTAATATGACATCAGAAACTAAATAGTCAGTGAATTATTAAGTTCCTGTAGGTCTTTTGAGTATACATTTTGGATCGGCTTAAAAAAAGGTTTATGAGGACACAAGGTCTTTTATGCCTGACTGGAATTCTGCTCTATTACTATTTTTATATTTCTTACTTTATAAGTGATGATTTGTCTTTGCAAATTTCTTCTACTATTTTTCTCTTTGATGTCTAAAAGCTGACCGCATTATTAAATAAAAGAATAGATAAAAAAAAGAACATAAAATCAATATAAAATTATTTTTAATAAAAGCAACAACCGAAGTCAAAATTAAGGAAGAAACAACCTAAATGTATCGCCAGCCTCAAAAGAAATATTTGCTTTTTTCCCCATTTATAAAATCATTGTATTTCAGAGACTATAAAATGTTCCCCATCGGTGCTGAACAAATGGGGTGTATGATAAGGAATCTGAAACAGTTTAATAACGGTGGATAAAAATAAATTATAGGAGCGAGACTTAAGACAAAAACAACAAAATGACACCTAGGAAACTAACCTTCTCACAGTCATTCTCTGTGAACTTGTTAAGCAGTCTGGTTCTCTGCTGGGACTTCAGATTTCTCAGCATGGAAGCGATGATGGAGCAGACGTGTTCTGGGGAGGAAAAAAAGGGTAACCTAATTCATAATACCAAGACAACATTTTAAACCTGTAAAGTGTTTTGCAGTGCAGGTCTGTTGTCGGAGTGGGGGGGGGGGGGATTCAGTGGAGTGGGGATGGGTGGGTGGGGGCAGGGCAGCAGGGTTTGGACTGGTGTTCAGGGATNNNNTTGATGTGGGCCATAACCAGCCTTTCGAAGCACTTCATGACTACCGGGGTCAGGGCTATGGGTCGGTAGTCATTCAGACCTGTAACTGTGGGACACTTTGAGACGGGGACGCATGATCACTTACATTTACAACAGGAATCTAACGCAACATGTTTATACACAGTGCAAAGAGCAGCATGAAGAAAAAATGTAAATGAAGTTATGAAATCAATTTTCATTTTAGGCAATGTTAGAACATGTGTAATGGTTTTGGCTATGGCCGAATTACATTCAAGCAGTAATAGTACTGTGCTTCATGCAGCTCCGGTGCCATTTAGCTAGCAGGAGGTCTAAAGATGTTAATTGACAGAATTAGCAATAGACACGAGTTATTCAAAGTGAGAGTCCTTGTTGCACTTATCCCAACTACATAAGATGTATCACATTCAAATACACTCTTAGACATCTGCTTATAGACCAGGTGAAAATCTTAGTAGAATATTTCTAAATGATACTAAATGAAAAACGCACAGTACATAGAGGAGGACAGAATATGGCATTGTAAAATCTCTAGATATACAGAACAGAAGCAACAAAAAATGTAATTGGACTTTACAACAAGAGGTCAATATTCTCTCAACAAGGCTTTGCAGTTGCTAAGCAACAAGAGTGCAGGAATCAATCCCATTTCAGCTTTTTAAAAGGGGTCGTGTTTGCTGTCAGCTCCCTTTGTGAAATCACCTGTGACCCACAGAATCTTTACCCATAAGACACGAAGACTGAGAAACCAAAGGCCGTAACACGTCCTGATGCAAGTTCTTGAATCAAAACATGCACAAAACGTACACAAACATACACAAACTACAAATAGTCCTTAACAGTAGTAATCAAAGCAAAGAAAGGCCTAAAAACGCAGTGTAAAATTATACACAAACCACAGTCAGGGTGCTTCAGAAGACAGAATACTATTAATAATTCAATAAACTGCAAATGTTGATCATTGAACATTTTGTACTACCGTTAATCTCTCTGAATGCCATTTTTTAGTCCCTGAGAAAGTGGCTTTATCAATTACAGCTTCACAAAAAAGCAAGTTTTTATTAAAGAAAAGCACAAAAAACAAAACTGGGGGAACAGATTGAGATTGTGAGACCCCAAAATATCACATTTTTATCAAGCGTACCCATCAAAGCACATTTCTTGAAGGAAGTATTTATATGTTTTATTCAGGTCTCACTCATAAATGTCTATAGACAAAGGTAAGTTGAGATTACTTTAGTTTGGTTGTTGCTGCTCGGACTACACCCTATCCTTTGTGACTGGCTTCTGGACTTTCTGACTGGCAGGCCTCAGTCTGTCAGGATAGGGAACAGAACCTCAGCCAGTATCATCAC
>JBAMHV010000014.1:20356350-20367060 GCA_037177535.1 Pseudomugil gertrudae
CCTGTGTACGTCACGCTACCCGCACGGCCCGACATGCTTAGAACCACAACGAAGTAGGTACGGAAAATGTAACCGCATGCCGTGACACATCCTAATGGAAACGCTCTGTTTCTGGGTATAGTCGTGTGAGGCCGGGTAGGGTAGGTGCTAGTGGAAAAGCGCCACAGCCACATATATGAGATACCTCCCTTTAGTAGAGCAAATTTGCCCAGTAATGGGGCACAATATGTGAAACAGACCATTTGTAAGTATGATGATGGACAGAATGGGGTAAAAAAAAGAAAAAGTAAACTAAACTACTATTATTTTCCACTATAATCTGCTACAGTAAAAGTAATGAAAGCTGGCGGTTGCTGAAATAAGTATGTAGCAATAATTCAAGATCTGTGGATTAACATCAGCAATAAAAAAGTAGAAAACTTTATTATGGAAAATCTCAGCGATATGAAAGTGTAATCCCTTTTAAAAAAACACCCTGCTCTTCTTATTAAGTCCTAGAATAGCAAGTATTTGCAACTTGCTAGTTTGGGCAATGAAACCTTTGTGATACTAGGGTCATATTTCAATCTACATCAAAGTCTTGTTGCAACAAAATGGTCCACTATTCAGTAGCTTTACAATGTGTCGCATTCTCTTTAGACTGAACTTTTACCTGAGCATGAGATTCATTAGCTGAAGCCCCTCTCCTTTGAGGAAGCGGTCACGGTTAGAGGGCAGCATGAGACAGGAACACAGACCATCAAACAAGTTCTCCATCATCTCCTGCTCTTCGGCTGTGTTTGGATTGTGCCGTTTAAACACCTGAAAGAAGAGAAGAGAAACGGATATCTCCACAAAATGCTTATTTTTAGGTGGAAATGCACAGGTAACCTTAACTGCACACTAAACTATGTTGATACAGGCGTGATGGGAACCAATTGGTTGGCACACAGCTATATGGTACATTTGAGAAATGCTTTTTTTGCCATAATGACTTGGTTTAAGAGTTGTAGGAGTCGTTTCAAAGCTAGTAGGCACAGAAGCAAATGTTATATTTAAAAAAAAATCTAAATCTTACTGAGAGTTGCTGCAATAACACATCAATGCCATCCATCTCTCCCAGCAGTTCTCTAGTATCTGTTGAAAAAAAGAGGAATTATAATTAATAGTGCATTTAAACAAAAAAAAAAAAGACAAAAAAAGATATAAAAAAGCAGCAGAAATAAAATTTTAGTTGACAACTAAAACAAAAGTAAAAAAGAATGAGAATAGAAGTTCTTAAGAGGTGTTTTAAGATCATATATGTTAGTTTACAAGGACCCACCAGATAATTAATAAGGGAATTAACGGTGCTGAAAGGTGTCCTCACAGGCATGTGGATTTCAGTATTAGACAAGAAATTACTGCCCAGGATCTACATTTACATTTTATTTTTTAAATGTGCTCAAATTTGATTTACATAAAAATTTAAGAGCAGGGATAAATAATTACATTTAAATGGGCACTTAAAAGGATTATATAGATACAAAAAAACATAACTGTCAATCATTTAACAGTATGTGTGTGATTTAATCTGTGCACTGTAACCCTGACTACAATAAATGTTGGACATTATTCCAGACATTATCCAGTTGCTTTGTGAAACACATTTCACAGACGTGTATTTAACTGAAATGCAAGAAGGAGAAAAAGAATAGCGGCAAGGGAAAAGAGGAGGAGAAATGGCTGTAAAATGAGACACGACTCCAACTGCATATCAATGCGGCTTGTTCCATTAATGAGTACCTGTCCAAGGAGCTGATAGTCTTATGGCTATCTGAAGTATTACCGCTTTTTTTCCCCTTTTTTTTTTTGTTTTGTAAAGGAGGGGAAGGATTCGGATGACAGCAGCTACACAAGCATAGCATGAAAGCTAACATGATATTAAAAAAGTAATTAGGAGAACTGAGAAAATAAGAAAAGGAGAGAAGAAGAAACAATGGAAACAAGTGAATTGAGACAACTGTTTATAAAAAATGTAATGAGAAAAAAGGAAGGAGGGAACAGAAACAAAGTATTGCTGAAAAAGGACACAATCAAGCCAGTATGGGCAGAAAACTAAAGGAATGAACAAAGAAAAGAGGAGTGAAAAATAAAGTACAGCAGTGATAAATATGCAGAACATTTACTGTGGAACACCTACTGTCATTATTTTGCAGCAAGATAGCCAGGATTTCACTGCAGTACAGCTTGTTAGCATCAAATGGCATCTTTGCCTGAGAGGGAAAGAAAACGAATTCTAATTACCACTCATTTTGAGAAACTCTGTTCTCCAGAGAATTACAAAAGCACCATGCATCCTGCATGAAAAAATAAATTTAGTAACCTCAGGAAGAAACCTGCCTCATGCAGTGTAAAAAGTAGTGATGCACAGCATTTCTTAAATACTGAAAGGCCCCTTAATTTGCTTTTTAAAAAAATCAGTGAAAACAGAAATGAATTATCTTTGGAGCACCTTAACTTATTACTGCATGCACCCAGATGTGGTTTAAAAGCAAAAGATGGAAAACAACTTCATAACATGTCATTCACATTTTTTTCTCAAGAATTTAAATTTTTAGTTTCATATTTAGTTTCAAACTTAAAAATCAGGGAAAAGTGGCACATATATTTAAAAATCTGATCATTTTATATAACATTAGAGCAGAATCTTGAAATTGAAAGGATTAAAGTTACCAGTTTATTACACGGGTGACTCGATGATACATTAAAAAATATCATATGATGTAAAGCTTGAGTGCACCTATAATGATCACATTCTACCTACACAATAAAGCAGAACGTCCTGATAGTGGTATGCAGCACATATATTGGTTCATCCTACTTTCAAAGTCAAAATGAAGTCTATACACAACCAGTCATCAAAGCATTGTCTTATTAGAATAATATCAAGTAGTGCAATGTCAAAACTAAACCTTTCATGTAGCGTATTTTAATAACTGATCATCGTAAAGGGGGAAAACAGCGTCATTTTAAAACTATAAACATCATCTTGAGCCTATAAAATATTTCAATACATGTTTCAATGCTTTTCTGGTTTAGAATCGCTTGCAAAAGAAGGACAACTAAAGACAGACTAATAATTACAGTATTTATTAGTTGCAAGGAAAGTTTTACATATTGTCGTTTCACTGCGCTTTTAAATAAGTTTATGAGAGTGTGCACAGTTGATGCTTGGACTTGGTGAACTTTGAACTACTGCATTCATCTTCCTTTCTATCAGACACTTCATAATAACAATGGCATAATATTCTAACCCAATTCAAAGGGGACAGCTTGTTTGGGAGCTTTGTAGCAGCTGACTGTACAGTTGAAGAGCAAGTACATTGGGCAGCTTTTTTCAGTTTCACTGCAGCCAGGAAAGCTTCATTAAAGATTATAAATTATTGAGTGGTGGAGGCTTAAAACTTCTGTCACTTCAGTGACGTAGAATTTGGCTTCTCAGTACAACTCTTCATGTTGAAGTTTATTAAATGTTATTCTGTGATGCAGTGCTGTGTACAATCTAAAACAGAAAAATAAACCTAATGTCTGTCACAATGCTTTCTTTCTATACATCATTAGCCTATATAGATTTACAAAATACTTATTACAAATACTTAAATGCTTACACAAAGTTCATCTTATCTTTTCTTATGATTTAGATTATGAGCAACACAAGGTGCAGCAATGGTTGGTGGATTTTTCACACCACAAATCACCAAGCCTTGGCAACTCAATGGCAACACAACATAAACTAAACAAAATAAAATTATGATCTCATTCTTGAATTAAATCATAGTTTTTAACAGATTGAAAGATTATTTAGTAATTGAAGATATAAAATGCAAACAAATGCATAGCGGCAGAGTTCTTAATTGGATGTAGTTATATAATATTTTAAATTAATATTTTGCTACATATCCAAATACCTGTTTCAAATATTACTTATTGGTGTCCCTTCTGATCAAGACTGCAAAGCCTACACCATGACTCCCAGATCTTACCTTGATTCTCTTGAGCAGCCACTGCATGAGTCCTTGCTGGGCTGCTTCAGTACACAATCCTGGTCTGAACTCTGCCATATTTTCAATGATTGCTGCAGAAAACATACAACATAAACATCCAATCTGAAAGATTTTTTTGGCCAGTAAAAGTACCCTGGGGTGCTCATTTTGATATTTTATGACAAACCTTCTTTACGATTATTTTACCATTGAGGTTTTAATCAAAAGCTAATATTAAAGCCCTCTATCTAGTTGAAACAAGATAAATCTTTTTACAGAGCGATTGCATCCTAGTAGATTCTGATGTTATCATAGCAACACCATCTCTGCTTGATACAGGAGGCAGATGATGACAGAGTAAGATTGTGGAATGGTCACAAATGAAGGAGATGAAAAATTAGGGGGATGAGGCGATAAGATAAGCAGAGGGGAAAGAAAAGTAGGAAGAGACAGCTGATATGAAAGATGCAAAACTAAAAACTGAGGGACTGAGGGTTTGTCAAGATCACAAAGGAATAGTGTTGTGAGAGGATAAAAGTATCATAAAACAAAAAGCAACATCTGGAAAGACAAGCTGAAGATGACAGAAAAGATGGAGAAAGACAAAAACAGAGGAGGAGGTATGCTGAGGGAGAAAGATGAAGGCCTGCTATCTGGGATTCAAACAGAGCAGACAGACAGCATCCTGGAGGACAGCAGGTCCGCAACAGAAAGCAGTCAGGGCAGACAAAAGGCTTATTCAAGCTTGGAGAGTTCCCTTGATAACTTTCTCCCTCTTTCACCCTCTCTCACATATGCCTACAATAAACTTGCACAGAGGAAGCACAAATGTTACTCTTACAATAGGAGCCACATATGCAGAGCCAAATGCACACTCCCCTGACACTCACCCAAATCCAGCAACAAATAAAAAGAAGTCATCTCAGTAAACTCGTACAGCACAAAAAGAGCTGACAGGCACAAAAGTCTGATTCACGTGAGGCTAAATACAGGCGTTATGATTTTTCAAACTATCTTCTGGACTGTTCCCCTTTGATAGTCTAGCCTACATTTGATGCTATCAAATGTCCTGAATGTATTCTGCTATGTTGCAGCATTGTGTCTACAGCTTTTACCTAATCTTTTTACCCCCATTCACCCAAAAAGGACAAAACTAGGATAAAAATGAGTCAAATTGAAAACATCAAGTGAACATTCCTGTAAATAGAGCTCCTCTTGCACAGACAGAAACCCTTTTGGCTGTGAAGCAACAAGCTTTGCAAATCTGGATTTGGAGACTCTTTTTCTTTGATTATAATTCTTCTTCTTGTATTCGGCTCATGTTGAAATCATGTGAGAAGGAGGAAGGATGACAGTATGATGGATATGAGACCCCTGATTCAATAATGTTCTTCGGCATTTGTCTTGCTCATAATCTCAGCAGGACAAAGTAATAATATCTGAAGATGGGAACGGTGTTACTACAGACAGAAGCAAGATCCATACAGATGCATGTGAATTGATATTAAAATAAAATAAACCTTGGCTTGTTAAGTTATGAAGGCAACTGCGCACTCCCCAATTCAGCTGATTTTCCTTACTTTTTCATCTTTTTAACCTTCCTTAGTTAACCCTCCTGATTACAGGAGCAGTTCCTGTAATCTCGTAGCATACTTTCCAGAAAGGCAGCTGCTGATTATGTATGCATCCATCTAATTTGTTTGTAACTACAAATGCTGAAAGCTTAACTATTTACTGTAACATTAGGAATTTGGACTTTAGTATAGAGAATCAGCAAAACTCTTTCTAAACTGTACAGCATTCAGCAAAAACAATGTTGTTGAAGTTTTACATAAAAAATAAACACAAACTTCTTTCTGTGAGCCAATACTTTAAATTACACATTGACAACTTTCTTTCCCTGTCAATGAAATTGAGTTCGACACTTCGCAGCAGGGGGACACGTGTTAAAGCTACGTGAATACAAATAAGGTTAGTGCATGTCCACTGTGTTTTCAAAAGCAGAATCCACAAGGCCTCTCTGTCAGTGCAAAGCCCAAAGCTCATACTTACCTTAAAGGCATATATCCCTCTGGAAGTGCTTGCAGTGCTTCTGTATTAAACAAGGCCAGATTTATCATCTGCTCTTACTTAAAATATTCAACTGAGTCGCTATTTTTAAACACAGTGCAGTATGGAACAGGAGTCTCTGCGGCACCTGCCTTGTGCTGTGAATGTCCCAGATTTCTCCCAGATATTTGTCTCTCAAGTTTTGAATTTAAATGAATGCACAAAGCTCTTCAAAAATTGAGTCACCTTTCATACTTGAATATCTGTACATCTCAAAGTTGTGCTGTTGAGTAAGATATATGTATGATATATACATGTAGCATATCCATCAATACTTCTATGAATATTAACTGTATAGTAGAGATACACATAACCGCTGCATGTTTTGCAGAAACTCTATCTATTGCTGACTTTTCTTGAGAAAAAGTTAAATGCCATTCCTTTGGCAAACAGAAATTAAAAGCTAATCTTTCTTTAATATTAACATGTTTCTTTTTTTAAAGGGAAAGGTTCAAAAGCCTTTAAAAAAATAAGTGGAACATACACTGCCTGGTCAAAAAGAGTCACCAGCTCCTAAGTAAGCCTCCTATTGGATAATCACAGCATGGGCAATTGTCTTTCAGCTGACAACAAGGTTTATAACCACAACTGGTGCAATGAGCAGCTTCTCATTTCCTAAACAACCATGTCGAAAGACACATCCTGTGTTTGTAGAAAACATGTTCCTCTGTTTAAAAAGGATTGAATCATTTGCATATATCAAGCAGAGGAAACATCTCGGGAGATTGCAGAAACTACTAACATTGGGTTAAGAACTGTCCATCAGAATGCATTATTAAAAACTGGAAGGATAGTGGGGGCCCCATCGTCTTCCAGGAAGAAAAATCTGAGCATTTCCACATGCACAATACAAAGGGAGGTTGAACAGCTGTGTAGCCTTAAGAAAACCACTAATCAGCGAGGCTAACCAGAAAAAAAGGCTTCAGTTTGCTAGAGAGCATAAAGATGGGACTATAGAGCAATGGAAGAAGGTCATGTGGTCTGATGAGTCCAGATTTACCCTGTTCCAGAGTGATATATTCCAAGATGACAATGCCAGAATTTATCGGGCTCATATCATGAAAGACTGGTTCAGGGAGCATGAGACATCACTTCCTCACATGCTGGCCATCACAGAGTCCAGATCTTAACCCCAATGAGCATCTTTGGGATGTGCTGGAGAAGGCTGTGCGCAGCGGTCAGACTCTACCATCACCAACGCACAATCTTGGTGACAAATTAATGCAACACTGGATGGAAATAAATTTTGTGACATTGCAGAAGCTTATTGAAACAATGCTATGGCAAATGTGTACCTTAGTCAAAGCTAAAGGTGGTCCAACAAAATATTAGACCACACGACAAGGCAGTGTATTAAAGACATATGAAAAATGTGCTAATTCCAAATGATCAATAGATCATAATAGGGAAAAAATAAAAAAGACAAATTAGGAGTTTTCTCAATTCTGTAAATTTGAGAATTGGCCTATTTTGCATCTGATCTTTAATGACATTAAATGTTTTAAGTGTGATTGTGTGAAGTACCCATCAGTGTTGCAAGCAGTACCAAGTTGTCAAGAGTGAGCTCAGACTGGAAAATCAGAAACAAAACCTAGCAGACAAATCAAGCTAATTTGCTCCTCAGAAAGGGTCCGTGACAGGAACAAATGTTTTGACATTTACACCAATTAAAACCTCTAAATGGTCATAACGGTACAAGAGCTATATTGTAAATCTGTACAGTTTATCAGAAAAATCTGAAGCCTTTTCCAACACAGAAAACAATTTTCATATCATTTCTCAAATGTTGAAATATGTAGAATGAGAGAAAGCCAGCAACAGGAGTGGGACTAAAACAAGACTATATAAGCAGCAAAGAAAGAAATAGGTTATATTTGTCAAATTAACACAGGTAGATTCCAAACTGAGGCAAAAATAATTAAAACCTTGCCTTTTTTTAATTTAACATATAACCACCTTTTCAGACATGAACAATAACCACCTGGGTAGAATAGGATTACACAGTGCTGGTCTCAGCAACACTGGCCCAGAGGCATGTAATTTACTAGATCTATCACAGTCTAACACAGAGAGACAAATAATCATGGCCCCTCACAGGTTTAGTCCCAGAATCATTATTTAAACTAACATGCATGTCTTGCATGCATGGGGAAAAAAAGAGGAGTTCTCAGAGAAATCCCATTCAAACACAGGACAAACATGGACCCACGGCCACAAACAAGGATCCTTCTTATTGTGAGGAAACAGTGCTGCTTTCATTACAGTCCAACCTAAAATATTTGATTAGCTGCATATGACAAACAAGAAAAACACCAAGTAAATAGAATATGACATGATGCAGTACATTAAAAAGGATGGGAAGAGGACAGAAAAACTGTTTCAGCTTTTATCCCTGGCTCCTCCTGTGTTTGGTTTGTCTCACTGCTCCATGCTTTCATTCACATCATGCTGAATGTTTAAATACATTATGCCAAATTGCAAATGTTTGATTCAGATGTGTTTGCTTGCACTGCACAACATCACTAGTAATTATCTCAGTAAATCCATCTATTCCTGTCTACAAAACTGTGATCACCTACACCAACACTATGTGGTACCATAAAAAATAAAAATGTATCCATCCATCGCTTATCCAGGTCAGGTTGCGGGGGCAGTAGCCTCAACAGAAAGAACTTAATGTCCAACTCCTTCACCACTTCTCCAAGCTCCCCTATCTGAAACATTGTCCCTCTACCTGGATGAATATTTTTTATAAATTTAATTTTTGGAGATATATTCTTTGAACAAATACTGCATCTTTTTCAACTCAACTTATTAAACAAAAAGTGATAAATAAAATTTCTCCTTACCCAGTGTGTTGTAGATGCCATCAGCCTCCTCTTTCACCTGTTCATCTAGCCGCTCCATGTTCTGCACGAGCAAGGCTACCACCTGCCCCTCCAACTAAACATAAACATGGCATTCAATGTTATGGTTTACACATGTTTTACAGATCAATAAAAGAAAAAAATTCAATCTTCAATGTAAAGCACCTAAAAAAACTCAATCTCATCAAAACAACATTATTAAACAGTGCTAGTTCAGCATTATTTTAAATCTCATCCTAATTGTTAAAACTGCCTGTCATTTCAGTCTCTTTTAAAATGTACTTTATGGTGTCGCATTTCAAAAAGAAAAGGGACAGTCGACAAGGAAGAAAGACATTTAAAAAGAAACAGTGGGATGACGGACTCTTTTAGGTTTACACCTCAGCAGAGGAAACCCAGATATTTCAGAGAAACTGGCAGGAAGTGTTATCGGTCAAGTCAGGACCGGAGACTCATAACCAAACAAAGATTGTGGGGTGCCGGCGGGCTGGATGAAAGTACCATTACAGATGAAAGAAGACGGACAGTCAAAGCAGATTTATGAGCCTCAGAGACTGCTGTGAATCATTTTGATTTATCTTATCAAGGATAACACCTGGCCTTCTGGCAGCAAGGACAGAGGAGCTGCAGGCATTACAGCAAAGTGAGGAGACAAATGGAATCAACCATCCCTTGCTACCCTGAAACTGCTTCCCTTGGAAGTAGCTGTAAAAAAAGAATGAGTTTATGGGCGCTCCATTGCATGGTAAATTGACTTATATTATGCCTTCATCCTGAAAGAGCTGCAAAGCTAGCTCTCTTAGGGCTTCTATCTAACCACAGTCATGTGTAGACACCAAACATTTTTCTATCAAAAAGGTTTTAAATTCATTCCTCAGTTTCTGACTCTTACTGCCAGAAGTTAGTCAGTTCTACATATTCTATTTAAGTAAGCAAATACCAGAAAGACACAATTACAGCAACATGGCTGGAACGAGTTCTATATTTGGCAACCAAAAAACAGGCCCTAAGCAAAAACAACTGGTTTCAGATTAGCACCAACTGTTTGCTGGTATGAAACAGAAACATATCTATATTAGGACATCATAAAGTGTTATATAAAAGCTAAGAAGTTAACCTGAATCTATGTGCCAGATGCCTATGCTTAGAGAGATGAATGAATATTTATAGGAATAACCGCATTGTCTAAATCATTCAAAGGGCCCTGAAAGATCTTAGAAATGCGATGATTCTCAGCAGTAAAAGATAACCAGACAGATTCTCTGATGAAGAGTCACAGCGACAGCCATGAGAAAGGGGCACTTAGTTTGTTCCCCCATTAAATGTATAACTGCACATTATTGTAATTTGACCTTTGTGTGTCCCTGTAAATGCCAGAAAACATAATGGGATATCAACAATATTGATAACAACCTCTTGTGTGGGTCTTAATGCTTCACAGATAGCATGACATTCTAAGCTGCAAAAGAGAGGGTGAAAGAGCTAAAAATAAACCCAGAAAGGGAGACAGTCAGGTTTTTAACAAAGACCCACAAGTAAAAGGACAAATCTGGGGGTTAACAAAAATATTTAATAAGCAAAAATAGAGACTTTAATCATGTAGATGGCATTACACGTTGAATATAAAAAAATAACCTAGTTTTTTTGTTATAGTGCAGGGGTAGGGAACCCTGATCCTCGAGAGCCATATTTCCTGTAGATTTTCCATGTATCCCTCAAACGATACATGG
>JBAMHV010000014.1:20385284-20395599 GCA_037177535.1 Pseudomugil gertrudae
ATATACATATATATCACAAATAGCTGATTTTAGACTTAAACAGTCCAGGTCAGCACATTAAGTGAGTATGTTTTTTTTTTCATTCTGGAATTATATTTTGATGCATGATAGCAAATCACAATCTTAACCAAACAACAGACTTCATTCCAGCAAAGAGAGCTTATGCTATAGCAAGGTATGTTTTTTTGTTTGTCTGTTTTTGTTTTGTAGCATTTTTACAGGTTATGAGACACTGTTATTATAGATAGTAAGATTATTATGTCTGCAAATATAAATACTGAAGCATCAGCAGAGTTGCTTGTAGCCTTATTTTTGAGCTTACTGTGTGTTAACAGGAGACTGGGTTGAGTAAATGAAACAGACTTGAGAGATCAGCATGAGCGCAGAGTTAACAGCTGGGAAATTACCAGTAAGAAATGAGACTACACTTAAATGAGAAAAACAACATTTTCTATTTCTAATGTTCTATGATCAGAACAGTGGCAGATGTAGAGGACAAAAAAGATGGCGTCATACAGCCTCCTACCCTGCCCCCCCTCCTCTAATTAAAGCACTGTTAACATAAATGATTTAGTGTTTGGTCTCAAGCACCACTTATCAGCTTTAGTACTACTTGGAAATAACTGCATCAAGATGTATGAATAAATCTCTGCGCTACGACAGGATGTCACACACCTGTCCCAGATGCCCTGAGGTGGCCAAAATAGGCAATGCAAAGCAACTTCAATCCATGTAAAGCACTGACAGACAGAAATAAAACAAATACAGCTGCCAAACAGGTGGCTCAAATTGTAAAAAAAAAAACATGTCAAAAAATAGGATGGTAGTGGTTGAATGAGTAAAATGAGATATTTACTGTCAGTTTTGAAGGACGTGAAGGACACGATCCGCATTTAGGTTAGGGGAAGAGAAATCCAATTTTGCTGTGTATATTGCAGTTGCATTTTAATGTCAGCTGTAAATGTACTCCAGCTGAATCATATCCAGAAGCATGGATGTGAGATGAATGCTAAAGAGGCTGTAGGAGCAATTGTAACTGCCTCATAGCACAAAATGGCTGTAATATATCTGCAGGGCTTTCAAAAAAAGGCCTCTCCTGTAATTAACAAGTTTATTAGTCTGTTTTGTTACAATGCAACATCCTGTATTTGTAAAGCTGGTATGCTCTGGGCATACATGATGACATAAACATGTACAGTTAACTATCATTTTTGCTATTTCAGTTTAGCTGATGATCCAGAACCCTTGAGGTTAAACACGCCTTAACTTATAGCATCCATCTTTATGTTATTCTGTCAGTCAGTCTCTGTGTCCATGCCGTCTCTTCTTGCAGTATTCTGCAGCAGTGTGCTACAGGCATTTGGCCTCTCTCTGTATGAGTCTGATCCTTGCCGCCTGTGAAGTCAAATGTTGACAGAGAATCACAAACCACATCAGAATACTAAAGAGGCCAGCAAGCACTTTTATAAGGAAGAAAGAAAGAAGCACCAGAGGGGCTGTGTAGAAAGGTCTAGATCCCTGTGCATATTTGTCAATGTTTGTGTTTATATACTTTTATAATATAAGAATAATAAGCTTGCCCATGGCTTGTGTTTTGTAGCATCACTGTTACTCCCTGACATTTTTCAGGAAGCGCTCTGTCAGCCGATATTTTATATTCAATTTTGTCCCTTCTAATGACCTTTTTCTGCAAATAATAATAAAGCCTCCTAACAAAATAGAGGAAAAAAAGAGAATTTCTCTTTTGTAAAATGTCCAGAAACAGTTAAATTCATGGTGGGAATCTGTAGAAGAGCAGATGTGGCTTCAAAAACAAATAAAATGTCTTCCAATCATTGTCATTTTTTGCAGTGCATACCTATTATTCTTTTGTGATCTGGAGAGGGAATGAAGAGGATAGGATAGTAAAGATGGGGCTGGAGATACTACAGCGGCTGGTCTGCATGGCTCTGTGGTTTCTGAAGGGTGTCTTAGCTCAAAATGCAAATGAGCTTGCATCTTATCAGCTCATCCGACACCAAAGTTCAAATAATGAATACTTGGCCAAAGCGGTCTGGTATGCTTGATTTGGTCTGTCAAGCACATTGACACTACTTGAATAAAAAGGCTGAGTCGCACTCAGGAGTAAGGCCTAATGAGCTGTGTATAACCTCGTCTGAAACTATATGATCATTGCAGCTAAAGATTCAGCACAGAACAGCATATTCAGTAGTTTAAAAAAGTTTCACTTTTAGCACTACATGTGTGCTAAAATATCTTCATGTGAATTTTTAAGCAAAGAAAAGTAAGGCAACTATATGTATGTGTTTCCATCTCTTTTTATATAGTCTATGCTTATCATGTGTAAATCTGATAAATATAAAGTAGAGATTATGCAAATGTGCACATCTGCTCTCTGTAATTATTTTGATGTTTTTATTCGTTCAAATGATTAAATGTTATTGTTCATTTAAAGCATAAAAATAAGCTAGACTTAAATTATCCTGTGCAACATCTGTATTTTAACATTTTAATGATTCCATGCAGCATAAAGAGACACTGATAAGCTACAGCTAATTTACATTCATGCTTCTTCTTGTTCTATTTAAGCAGTGAAACAAAGTGACTTTTACTGGAAAAAAGAACAATCAGAAGGGTTTGTGTACGAGAGAACACAACACAGTTGGGCCCGAAGGCATTAATCTGGGGCGAAAATGTTGCTTCTGATGAAAATCTATAAAAATCACAGTCCTGTAAAATATATGTGTGAGTTCTCAAGAGAAACTGACTGCAGGAAAGACAGTACAAATATATAGATTTACTAAGATGAACCCAAGCAAAAACATAAATCCAGCACAGGAAAAAAATGCTACTCCAGAGAGTCAAAGGGATATACAAATCCATAAAGCAAAGCAATGGATACTGTAATATGAGAATCAAAACAAAAGTGATGGACAAAGACAGATAACAAATAACATCAAGCAGGAAATTCTAAGTACAAATGATGAAACTAACAGGCAGTCTTAATGGAGGGGAGAATACAGACAAAGAAACATAAAACCAAAAATCACATTCAATGCAGTAACTAGTGTTCATGTGTCAAACTCCAGTCCTATCCAGCAGGTTTTTCTGTCTTGCACTAAAATACCTGATACAAATCAAATAGATTCAACGGGTTTTGTAATTTCAGTCAGCTGTGTTGCAGCATGGAGACAACAAAACGAATTTAAAATATAGCACAGATGACCACCTGAAGAAGCAGGAAAAAGTTGTTAGAGAAAGCTCACACTAAGGCAACTTGCTGTATTTAGAAACAGGGGGGCACTAACAAGAACATGAGGTAGCTTAAATTAACTTAAGATATAACTTTAGTTAGTTAGTTAGTTAGTTAGTTAGTTAGTTAGTTAGTTAGTTAGTTAGTTAGTTAGTTAGATAAGTTTATTTGAACATAATTTAAAAAGAAAAAAGAATAGGTAAAACATAATAAAGGAAAAAAAATAAATGTTCAAAAGGGTTTGGGAAGAAGCATAAGCTTATATGCTCCCACCCCAGTAATCCCAAATATTATAACTATATAATTAAAAAACAAATATTACTATATAATAATTCAACAGTCCTAATATAACAATGATGCCTTCATAATAATTGACTATGAATATAAAGTAATTTATAATCTTTTTAAATTATAGTTATGCAATCATAAAATGCATTAAAAAACAGCAACAATTATACAAGCAATAACAATAATAATCATAATAATCATAATAATAACAAAACACACTTTTTTTATCTGTACATTTCAATGAATGATTCTTTATATATTGATTTAAATACATGGATATTTGTAGACTCCCTGTGCTCTTCCCACAGACACACACACACAAACTTTGCTTAGTGCTTTCCACTATGGGCATTTGAAATAATTTATTCCCTCTAAAGGTGATTTAATGTTTTTATCCGTTCTGCTGCTGAGCTGGAGACGCCAGATCAGAATTGATAAATGTGAAATTTGACCAAATGATTTATTTGGCAAAGCTGATTTAGCTGTTTTGCTTTCGGGCTTCTGGACGAGAGCGCTCCAATCTGTTGCTGCTAAAATCAGAGTAAGCTGTTAGCATCTGTAATCTAATTAATATCGATCAACATGTAAGCCGTCAGAAAACATTTGTTAAATGATTTGGGTTTTTTTCAGCTTAAAGATCATAAAATAGTCAGAACATAAGTCTCTGCAGCTTTTAACAGCTCTAACATCATATTTATTGCTTATTATAATGCACATTCAGTCATATTCTGTTATTTAAAGCATTTTTTCTTGGGGCTATATCTTCCATGCAGTGAGGTGCCATTATATTTTATTTAAACAAATTAGTGTAACAATAATACGTCTGATGTGAGTGGAAAAGTTTTTCTTTTTATATAAAAGAACTCTATAAACGTCAGGTTTTCCTCTGCTTTCTTTCCACAGAGAACTTAAATAAGCTCTGAAAGGAAATGAATGATGGCAGCTAGTTTCTGCTTACACTGAAGTCCTGGAAGATGTGTGTAAAACACACATATTTTAATATTCTTAGCTTCTTTTTACCAGAACATCCACATGTGAAGGTTTGCGTTCCAACATGGCTGCAAATGCTGCCCAAAAGAAACCCGATTTATTGATTAAACATCAAAATACTTGACAATGTTTCCGCTCCGTTACCTGTTTAGTCAATAAAAAGATACATTTCCACTTAACTAGTTGTGCAGGGAAAATAGAAATGTGCTAACAGGCCGTTAGCTGTAGACTTCCATATGTGACTGCTTGGATATTTATGTCACTAAGTTACAAAAGATGTTTTTATTCGATATAAAATATACATTTTAATATTTGATATTGAGGTAGAGTGATGCAGTGTTGTTTATGGAAGTGGAGAATGTGCACACATCTCACGTTATACTCCGCACATGAGCTCTGGATGCTTTAGAAAGCCTAAAAACCTTGTTGAAGGTTGAAGTGTTGTCACATTAATCCTCACCATGGCTTTAAAAACAAAGCAAGCAGGAGGAGATCTTTTATTTGAAGAGGCTTCGCTAACAAAGCAGCCATTTAAACAGCAACAAAGTTTGGCTGCAGCATCGTTGCCAAAGCAACCAAGCATCCCTTAGAAATCTTATGGAGGTTCTGGGGGGGGAGATTACTGGACCCTGTAATGAATAAAATGAGACATTGTTAACAGACCGTGTGACAGAAGGACGGTCGTTTAGCAGGAAGTTGGTGTTGCACAGGATTTTTACAATGCTGTTGATTTTAGCATTTTATTCCTGGAACAGTTGTAAAAAGTTGTTCTTAACAATTTGAGCGTCTTCGTTAGATTTTTATCTGAAAATGATTCATTTTGCTCATATATGGAATTATTTATTAATGAGTATTTTTATTTTATTTCACATTTCCTGAGTCAAACTTTACTTTTTTCATATACCAAAAAAAAAAAGCCTTTTTGAATCTGAAGGTGTTTTGATTTTATTGTGACTTGTCTTCGCTTTAAAGAGAGTCTGTAAGAATTACTGGCATCTTGTGGTAAAGTTGAATATAAAAATCACTTCATACTCTTAAGCCCAAACTTCAGAAGCCGTACTTCATCCTGATATGTTTTTTTATCCGCGAGTGGATCCAGAGACCACCGGTGTGGTCATGTGACCTACAGGGAACTACTTCAGCTTTGTGTCCTGTCCTAAAGGTGTTTCTTATCACCAACAGTAGACATAAAGACATGTTTAGATGCAGAACGGTATATATATATATATATATAAAAAAAAAATTAAACAATTTTAAAAAATATATATAAAAAAAAGATGGAGAACGGTTGTACTTACAAGTGTTTTATCAATCACAAGTGTGAGGCAGGGGACATTTCAGCCATACTGCTTTCATTTATTAATATAAGTATGTATTATATAAGTATTATATATATATATATAATGTGTATTAATATAAGTATACATTCTTCAGTTCAGCTGGTTAATGTGGCTCATTCGGGCAGTTCTCAGCAGAAACTATTTAGTACTTAGTGATTAGTTGTAATTATTAATGTTTAAATGATCAAAGCACTTTCATGTTGTGTGATTTTATCATTTTATAATTATCAGTGTGCTGTCGTAACCATTTAAAGTCCAACCTGAGAAAATCTGGAGAGAAAAATCGATTTTTTTTTTAATCTAAAGTCTTAATCTGGTCTTTTGAAAAAAGAAAGTGATCCAAAAGGTCTCAAAGTGTGTGTATGAAATATGTTTGGGTTTATGTGTGTGCACAAGGCCATGGGTTTAATGTCCTGGAGTGATTTATTATCTGTGGTTTGTAACAAGGTCATCTTATAACAGCATGGTGGCAGCTGTTCATCACAAAAGCCCATTCACAGGTCGTGTTTTGATTAAAAACGAGGTAGTGAAAGAGAAAAATCGCTTTATTATTTTATTTAAACAAAGACTTTAATCCCACATGGAGACGATAATCAAAGGAAACCATCATCAGAAGCTGTGCTGCTGATTTTAACGTATTTTTTACATATGTAAGAACTGGTAGAACCATTTAACAACACCATCACATTTAATCGCTCATCGTTACCTGATCTAATTATTACTAGATGCATCGTGGTACTGTTAACATTCAGGCTGCTACAACTTCATTACTAGGTTTTATTTATCTATTCTTTTCCTCCTTGTCTCTCTTTTATAGTACTTAACACTCTTTTCAGTATCTATTAGTTCAAGTATCCAAACTAAATGCTCTCTGTGATCTTTTATTGATGTCAAACCATGAATAAATGAGTTTGACATAAATAAATAAACATGTTTCAGTCAGTCACTGGCTGAATGTGATTTCACAGAAACTCTTTACAGCTTTGATCACAGGTAAAATAAAATAAAAATTTAATGTTCATTACATGAACGTGAGATCTGCTTCTCTTTGCAACCACATCAGAAATAAGATGTAGTTTAAAAGTTGTTGTATTCCAGCTGTGGTGGTTCAGTATGATAATAAAACAGATGATTAGATTAGTCACATTTGTTTGGTAAATATAACGATAACCTTGTAATATTGACTGACTGATGCTTGTTTGGAGGTCAGGTTTATTCCTCGCTGAATTATTCCAGATTCAGGCTCCTCACATGGTGTGTAGAAACATACAGATAAAAGTTTACAGTCCGTGTAAAGTCAGAGTGGTAGAATAATGAAATATACTTTATTAATCTCAGAGGGAAATTCAGATAGTAGTAGTTTATTTTATTAATACAAAAATAATTATTGATGGTTTTGTTCTTGATGCTACGGGAAGGAAGGATCGTCTGTAGCTTTCAGTCCTACACCGGACCAGAACCAAAACCAGAACCAGCCTCTCACTGAACACACTGTTGTTTTATCATTGTGAAGTGAAGAGTGTGTGAAGAATCCTCCATCATCTTCATCAGCCTGTGCAGTACTCCTGTTTGGACCATCAGCTCCAGCGGGTCCAGAGTTTCTCCAAGTACAGAACCAGAACCAGTTTGTTGATTCTCTTTAAGTCTCTGGTTCTGATGGTTCTGCCCTAGCAGACCACTGGTTCTGAACTGTGGACTGTTTGTGAGGTAGTCATAAATCCAGGTGTGTTTGTGTGTGTGGACGTATCCACCTGGAACTTATGGAGCTTCTCACACAGCAATGCAGGCTGAATTGTATTGAAGGCACCTGAGAAGTGAAAGCACATGACCCTCAAAGTGCTGCCTGATTGGTCCAGGTGAGAGTGGGCAGGTAGATGATGGCGTCTTCAACCCCGAGCCCATTACGATATGCAAACTGTTGCGGGTATTGGCACCAGATGAAAAGTCGTCTCAAATAAAAACTCTACACGCTTAATTACAAACACGGTGACGGTAGAAACCGATCCGGTCACGGTTGTTGACACGACTTTTTGTGACGGATGTAGAAACGTCCGGGTGTCATCTGGCTTTTGAAGTTGCTCTGTGATCATCCAGAGAGGCTTGGAACGGTGGAGATCTCTCTAGATTTCACAAAGTAATTGCAGATTTTGAGAGGCGTAACGGAGCAAAGCAAAAAGTAATGAATCGCTGCTCCGAGTGAAATTACTTTTCAAGAAGAGGAAGAGACGCCACTGCTGGGGAGGAAGGACGGTGCGTGGGCAGCAGTTTGTGGCTACTGGCTACTTTTTCTTAACTTACCTCACCTTAACTTAGCTTAATAATTAGATTTGATCCCTGCTGTTTAGGAGATTAAATTTGTGCCTCATAGAAAGATGAGGTAGATGGTGATGAAGGATTGATGCAATGCAGCTGAAAGAAGTAAGCAAGATCAAGGTGTGTTATTCTCAGAGCTGGTTCAGTGTGTGTGTGTGTGTTTTGGTTTGTATCTCGGTATGAAACATGAGTTGTGCCCACTGGGAAAGTGTCTTTCTCCGTCTCCCAGTTATCATGTCTCTGGAGTGCGGCAGTTTTGACAAGAGCTTTTGAAAGTCGGGGAAAATAAAAAGCGCGACACTTGTGTGGATTGGTTTACATAAGTGCTGCAGAGTAGCTTCTTAGTGTGGAGCGATCTTTGTCTTTTCATTCAATGCAAAAAAAAAAGCAATCCAAGAGGAAAAAAAAGTTTTGAGAGCAAAAATATATATTTGATAGTAATTATTTTTTACATTGAGAGCAAAACAATAATATTTGAGAGCAAAAAAATAAAGTTTTGAGAATTATTTTTAATTATCACATTGTTACGCAGTTCTAACAGGCCCATCCAGCTGTCAATCATCCTGAGAATGACCAATAGCAGCACGAGCCCGCCTCCTGCTCATTTTTCACTTACAAAAAACTGAATCGAGAGCAAAAACTTAGGATTTAGGAGCGAGAAGAAAAAAGTTTAGAGAGAAAAAAATTATATTTAAAATAAAATTTTCACTCTGACAGCAAAGAAAATATATTTGAGTGTAAAAAATGTTTTTTTTTAAAAATATATTTTTAAAAATGTGATTTTTAAAAATAATTCTCAACTTTTTTTTGCTCTCAAATATTATTTTTTTGCTCTCAATGTAAAAATAATTACTATGAAATATATATTTTCCTTTCAAAACATTGTTTATCCTCTTGGATTGCTTTTTTTCTTGCATTGAATAAAAACACAAAGCTAGCTCCATACTAAGAGACATGAGAACAAGACGAGATGAAGAAATGAGAGGTCTCATGGTCTGCTGGGACGATGTGACCACAGCTTACTGGGAAGATTCTCACTACATCACATCCCTGCCAAACACAGCTCTGCTCCATAACACCCCCCCTCTTCCCTGTTAAAGCAGCTGGATCAGTCAGATCCCTCAACAGGCAAGTAAACCCCTGCCCTCCGGTTTTCAGAGCATCAGCTTTGTGTCTGGCTTGAAGAAGGGGTTTCTCTCCCTTTTTTCTTTCTGTTTGACATTTTGAGGCAGAGTAGATTTACTAGGCTGTATGAATAATCACAGAAATAAGAGCCTTGTTTTAAACTGAGGCATCTGAAGCGTCAGGTTGCACAGTGATCTGATGTGTCTGAACAAATAGTTTGCATAAACATGTTTGGAAAGATGCTGCAGATGCTTGGATTCAGTTCTCTTACCACCTGTAGGTCTCTGTTCAAAGTGAGTGGATCATTAAGACCGTATCTCAAAGATATACGGTTGAACATTAATAAACATTTTCCTTTCTGCCATTAAATGTATCCATCAGAACTGTGTCAACCTGGTTTGCAGATTCTTATTACATAGCCACCTGTGCCGACTTCCTGTCTACTGCATGGATGGATTGCTCAGCTGGCCACGATGTAGGTCAGAGCTCAGTGTGTCATGGCTGCAGCTGTAGAGCAAGGACCTCGATGGGCTCTTTCTCTGGTTTTAAGCTTCCTTGGGCCAGTGCATACAGATTTGTCTATCTATCAATATGCCATAGCTGATTCCCATCTTTTTTGGGGTAGCCTAGACAGGACAAAAAATAATAATAACAATAATAAACCCCCTCCCCTCCATCGCCCACGCCTGCAGCAGTGTCCCTTCCCCATCACCAACACCACACTTCAGCCCACACTGGCGTCCACCCACTCCCCGAGCCCTACACCGGGCAACCGGGAGGGCAGCCCGCGCACTCGGGCGAAAAAACCCCCAGGACCCGCCACAGGCGCCACCAGGGAGAAACCGGCCAGACCCAGAGCGCTAACATGGACCACCACCAGTACCCAGGAAACCTCCAGAGGGACCACACAGGGACAGCCGCCCACCAGATACCCAGGAAACCTCCAGAGGACCACACAGGGACAGCCGCCCACCAGTACCCAGGAAACCTCCAGAGGACCACACAG